>CM061533.1:32851929-33010234 GCA_030545055.2 Neoaliturus tenellus
GTGATTTATAAACAAAAGCCATTTTCTCCAGACAGTGTCGTTAGCTACTGAAAGATATAACAAATCCACAGATGTTTTTATTTTTATCTTAGACCCATTCTCAATGACACAAGCTAGAACCTGGTCATAACAGTTGCACCCAATCCTTGGATTGGAATTTCTGAGTCAGCTGATAACTTATCAAAGAGAAACGAGATCCCAATATTAATCTGGTAAAAGAAGTCTCTTAAAAAACGAAATACAGGTTAAACATTCAGCTGGTAACCACAATAAAGCAGAGCAGCAGGCCAGCGATGATGTATGTGGTTGTAAATCCCCGTGACGTTGTTGCAATGTAATGGCCAGCCTGTCTTGTGCTGGGACCGCATTCTCTACATTTTTATACATGCCATAATGTAGCCATGAACTGGCTAGTGACACTGTATGTGATTATAGTTTCATAAAAGGTTTTAATCATCGTAATAGACTGAAGGAATATTCTTAAGTACGAAATAATACAATTTTAATATGATAGACGTATTATTTAAATAGCCCTATGAACTATTGGTTTCATATTATATTTTATAGTTGCCAATCATCTTTACCTTTAAATTCAAGAAAGCTTTATATATCAAAGATTCGTACGATTAAAGACTGTTCTTGAACTGTACGAATCAATATTTCTTTTGAAATATAAATCTGAAGAAATGTAGATATAATTTTCTTTATTCATATTAATTATTTAATTTTTGAAAATATTCATAAATAACATTTTATAAGCTGTATTTTTTATAATAAAACTCAAAGGGAAATATGCTTTACAAACTTAAAGATATGAATAATCTTGTACTTTATTGATAATCCAAAGCCTTAGTTTCCACAACACAACAGCTCTGCTCTTCACTTTAGATGATTAAATTTTACTATGCTGAGAGTAAAAATGCTCTCATCTACCTATTGTTGTTAGGGAAACTGTGTAGACGCTAATAAACAACTGATATCTGTTTGACATATTTTATTTTATTAAGTTTGTAAACAATTTTGGAGTAATATTTTCAAGGATATCAAGTAATATTTAGTACCTACAAACATGTTTACATACTGTCTACTTACATTATGTTTGGAATTTATAATTTAATTGTATTGAATAAAAGTGGAAAATGTAATTTCACAAAAATACATTGATTTACTTTAATCAAACATGTTAAGAAAAGCCCTATTTAAGCAATTGCCACTGCAAGACCAACAGACACAAAGTCTCACATCGCAGAAATTGTACAAAGCACAAATTAAATCTGAGACTCAGCAAAGCGCTGCTGAGGCCCCGAGCGGCTGAGTGGCCGCATTATACACAAACCACGCCTGTGACACTGACACTGCTGATGAACTGGAGTCACACCTTTCTGTGGTTCTGTTTGTGAAGACACATTCTGAACGTTTCAACCCTTTTGATTTTATTCTATTCCATAATTGCATATAAAAGATTATTGCCACCTAGAGAGACTTGAACAATATACTTCTTGCGATGGACTAGTTTTTGAAGATATCACCTTGCCAAAGTAAAAACGAAATGTAGGCCTATGTTTAGTTTTTTTATTATCGATTCATGAGTTCACATCGCCTTCAAGCACATCGCCACACGGATCATTCAGATGAAGAACCGATAGTAAGATAATGTGTAAATGGAAATATTTTAAAACGTCAATTGCTTGTATTTAAATATTAAATTAATTAATTAAATACTACTATAAGTATTTAATTATTATTTATGCCATACATTTTTGAAAATAAAATAATATCAAATTTTATTAAGCACTAATATTTAAAATTATTTCCAGTTGATTTGTTTTAAGTTTTATGTAAAAGTTGTTAAAATACGGTAAGTATTTTGAAAAATTCCTTTCATTCTCTAAATTGTAGAGAATGAAAAATTCTCTATTTTGTATACATTTATTAAATTATAGAAACTAAACGGTCATTTCGATGATGGTAAAACCTTTCAATATATCCAAAGAAAATGTGGATAAGAGTTTAGTTGGATTTGATAAGCAGAGTTTGAGTGCCAGTCGATTACGTCTCTCGATACCAATCCCATTTTGATGGAGATTCAATGATTCTTTGCTGTACTTAGCTATAATGTATTCTTCGGAAAATGTTAATAGCTTCAGAATAATTCATAAACGTGTTAAATTTAGTTTCCGTTAATGATCAATCTAAGAAAGTAATACCTCTTTAATGCTCTGGGTTCAGTTAGGCCCCTACTGTCTGTTGGAGTAACAAAATAAATCAACTAATCTGATTCATCAGTTTTAACTACTTTAACTACCATACCAAGCAACAAACTAAAATGAAATTGATAAGTTGATTAACCAAGATACCTATTTAAGTTTTTTTTTGGCTCTGCCCTTGACGATGAAAATATACTATTTTTATTAAAAGCAATGTTAAACCTATGGCTATCAAGAAAGGCTAATTAGCTAAAATAGGCATTTTAATAGAATGTTTAGATTGATCAAATTTAAAACAATTTAGACACACTTAGAAAATAACAACACTATTTGTTGAAAAACAAATTCAACAGTTGGAAAAGATGAAATAATCTAAACATCAAATGATGCATTTTTAATTTCCAGTTTCAATTGAATTTAATTTTAAAATATGTCATTTTAAATAGTTTTTTAAAATTGTAATTAATATATTTGTGTTCAGATTTGCTCTTTAGCAATTATATATCATTTAAATATTTTTTAATAGTAACCGAAGAATATTACGACAGTTACACCAGATTTATTAAAAATCAAGTTGTTTGGAAATGAGACTCAACAGAAGTGGTGGGAAATATACGGGCAACCTAACGCGATGTCGTTCGTTGTTTTATGTCGGCAATCGCAACACCTCATTCATCTCGACTGCTGCACTGTGTAAGACATCACACTGCGAGTGAACCTGGCTGGTCATGATAACACTGGCTTATGTAAAAATAAAATTTTTTAATTTGAATACTCGTATTATTAGGATTGCATTGAATCAGGAAAATGTAAAATCGACAGTCGCCAAAACTACTGTGATCCAAAACTTCTGTAAATGATTTATTGTGCTGTTTTCAAATTAAGATCTCAAAAGCAAGCCATTATTGATTGGAAACTGAAAAAGTTGAAGGAATGACATAAAAAGGTGAGAGTGGTGCACATAAGTTTTATATTATTGGATATGCCTTTGTCTGACATAAAGTTTAAAGAAGATGAGGAAAAACTTCTAAGTAAATGAGCTAAATATAACCCACCACCAAAACCTCATAACAATAGAGATGTTAAGTCTAAAATAATTGAGTATGAGACGTAAATTTCATATTAACAAACAGGATCAAGAAAAAGTTAGATATGGAGTAGGTGATGAAATTTAAAATTTAATATAGGGATCCAAAGAGCGATATCCAAGCGAAAAGAAATTTAGCATGTTTAATGATAACAAAAAAGTTGTAATTAATTTTCTGGTAAATTGGATGATAATCATGCCAGATTATACAATCTTATAACTAATTAATTACTATTCATTAGCATGATGACCATGTCAGATATATACACTACTACTTGTCTGATTGGCTTAGTATCACAAGCCGTAGTGGCCTCCCTGGCACCTCTAATGGCCTCAAAACCCCGCCTACAAGGATCCTTTCTAGTCACTTCTCCAAATCATAGCCTTGACCCACAACCACAAAGCAGTCTACCTATAGCTCTGGTCCGTCAGATACGTGTACACTATGGATCTCCCCGTGTGATTGATCTAGTATCACAATCAGTAGTGGCGTCCCAGGCACCTCTAATGGCCTTGAAATCCAGCCTAAAAGGATCATATCTAGTCAACTATTCAGATATTAGCCTTGGCACCACAACCGAAAAGCAGTCCATCTATAGCTTTGTCAGTCTACATGTAATAGCTGTATAGCCTTTACATGTAAACTACGGATTTACACATGTGATTGATCTAGTATCACAATCAGTAGTGGCTCCCTGGTAGCAGAGGTGTGGCGTGGATGACGCTACTGTAGTGTGTAAGCTCCCATTTAAAAGCTTTGGCTGGTGTTCGCGTGGCGTAGCAGTCACGTGCAGCGTGCCGCCGCGTGGCAGATGCGCCACTTCAATGTGTAACAAGCCTTATTGCCTTGGGGTTCAATAAATATCAAATACAATTTTGTTTGCATTTAAATAAATATTAATAATTATTGTGGAAAAATAACTAAATAAAAAGTGTAGAAATAGGAATAAACTAAGCGGACAGTAAGGGATGGCTAATGTTTTACATTCTTCCATTCAACTATATGAATTAGCCATTCTTAAAAAAACTTTTTAATAGACTACTTTGACATAGAATTTCATCTGAAAAAGTAAATATTTTCTACCAGCCTGCACCAAACTTATAAGCCTATTGATCCCCCAAAGGGCTGTCTCGTAGTTTATAACCCTTCATGCTCCCAGTCCTCACGTACAGTATTCAAAAGAACGCATGGAACCAGTACACCACGTGTCCTTTTAGTGTTGTGTATGCAAGTAAAAGGTAATATGAATGATTTTACTTACATTGAACATTACAGGATAATTAGAACACAGCCTGTATAATATTTTTAATTTTTATTTATTTTTATATAAGTCACTCCTAATGATGTATATTAATTTATTTTGCAATCCATAAGATATATTGCAATGGATCAAATAAACCATGCCCCCTATGGTTACTACATAAGCCAACAAAATATTTTTTTACCAAAGATGTCGATGTACTCCAAACACATATCAATGTTTTGTATTCATTGCACATATCCTGAAAACTGGGAAATCCTAGTAATATTTTTAAAGTACGTGGAGTTTCTCCACTTCTTTGTTAGTCTAACACGAAAACCCACCGAACAAACGAATCTGATATTTTGTAAGAATAAATACAAAATAGCATGTTATATGATTATTTTCTTTTTGAAAATACACCAGCCTCCATCCCTCTGGCTTCACATTTAATTAAAGTGGTCAAGGGTATATCAAAATCATGTAAATGGAACTAACTAAACAGTCTCAAACCACAGGACGTAAGTTTTTCTTTAATCAGTATTTTACGGTACGTAGAGGTGAGTGAGCTAAGCGAACGAGTTCGCAAATTGACAGTTAACTAGTTATCAATGAGAGAGAGAGAGACTGGAGATTAAAGTGAATCTTTCGTAAAAATAATCATAAAAGCAATAAATACAACCATAATACCAGCTAATTAAAACAAATGATTCATACCTATTTGTCAAAGAACTTTTTTTGTTTTTGTATTGAGATATAATTTAGGCAGCATATTATACATCATAATTTCATTTATTTTTTAAACCAGTGTTAAATTAATTATATCCATTAAAACATAATATACGCTAGGTTGTTTATTCACTAAACAAATAATAATTTTATGAAATATTACACCGCCAAATTGGTAAATACTGTTACCTAAAAAAAGTCATATTAAAAATATTTCATAAACAGAGCTTGTGTTCTTATTTTAATTATTGTATTCAAAAATAGTTTGTCTAGATTGAAAAACTGCATTGATTCATGGTTTTAGCAGGTTTAAAAACATTAGCACAGAAACTATTAACTCAGTAAATTGTGTACCCTGGTGAAAACAAATTAAAAGGTTAAGCTTTTAGAAGAACTATATGTCAACCAGACCAATCTAAAGCAATTAAAACGCTATAGGATTTTATGAACTTTGAAGCACATCTATTAGTGGATTACTTCATAATGAACACTCTCCTTCATTATAAAACTAGTGAACGACAGGCCCAATGGTTTTCATAAAGATTTAAACCCTCACTTTATTGATTGTGTTACTAATATTTTTATTAATGGAGTCTTTTAATTTTTAATTTTTAATTATTATTACGATTAAAATAGAAGGTTTTTTAATTACGAAGTAAAAATTCTAATTTTAATAGGCAAAATTAAATAGACCAGGATTGATTACTTTTATCTATCGAGGCTTGGATATTGTCTCGTCAAAATGGGGTAGATACGCACAAAATTGTATTGTTTAAGAGTTTTCTATGACATAAATTTTCTTTTCAGTACCTATGGATTTCTGAGTTTTAATTTGTAGTGAATAATGAGAAAAATATTAAATTTTGTAGCCAAACATCCATTGAATTCATAACCCAATAAATAATATTACTTGCAAAATAATGAGTGAGTCGGTAGCGTGGTGGTTAGTGCACCAGACTTGCCAGCGATGCCGTGGGTTCGAATATGCACGAATATGCGTTCTGCCATTTATCATCCTTTAAAACCTGAACCTGTACTGTAGCGGCTCGCCCCTTACACCCCCTTAGTCTATGAGGACGGGGCAAAGTAAGGCAAAAAACCATGCCAACCTCGAAAAAAATTCATATTTCCTTTTGTTTTAGCACAATATTTTTTTACTTTGTTTGTATAAAGCATTATAAGTACCAAATATAGTATCCTAATTCTAAAGTCTGAGAACATAAACATTTTTACACTTTAAATTGTAAGATTGTAATTCTACTGCTTACCGTCAAACACGATCCATATGGTTTCCTGGTACGAAGGCCGTTTCGGATCTTAATCCATCGACGGGTACAACACTAATGTATGTCATTAGTCAAAACTGTCTTAGATTTCGCCGCTTCATTTCGATTAAAAATAAACACTAAACACATATTACATTAAGGCTGCGGTCTACCCCAGCCAAAACAACAACAATGCCTAATGCCGCCTCGCGGCCGTAGCGCTAGGCGAGTTTGATGGCTGCAGGGTTTTACGGGGATCGTGTTTCAGAATTAACAGATTAAGATAGAGATTGGCTGTTAACTTTTTGTAAAAGTAGAAAAAAGGATCTAGTCGGCTATCTTTTTAGAATTTTTAAATAAAATTTCTAATTTCAGTAATAACTCTCTAAAATCTTCTGTTTTTTAGTTTTGTAAATGCAGAGGTTTACGGGGATCGTGTTTCAGAACTAACCGATTAAGATAGAGATTGGCTGTTAACTTTTTCTAAAAGTAGAAAAAAGGATCTAGTCGGCTATCTTTTTAGAATTTTAAAATAAAATTTCTAATTTCAACTATAACTGTCTAAAATCATCTGTTTTTTCTTGATTTTTAACTAAAGTTTTCTATTGGTTTTAATGAACTAACTACAAAAGTGTAACAGAGGGAAATTAGTACCGTTATTCTTCTTTAATATGACACCCTATTTATACCTCTAGGCTTCATTTGGCAGAAGATAACACGATTCTAAAAAACCCTTGCATTTGGGTGCGCGCCAGTGGTAGACCGGGGTGGTCCCGGGCTCCGGTCTACCCCTGGCGCGCACCCAAATGCAAGGGTTTTTTAGAATCGTGTTATCTTCTGCTAAATGAAGCCTAGAGCTATAAATAACGTGTCATATTAAAGAAGAATAACGGTACTAATTTCCCTCTGCTACACTTTTGTAGTTAGTTCATTAAAACCAATAGAAAACTCCAGTTAAAAATCGAGAAAAAACAGATAATTTTAGACAGTTATAGCTGAAATTAGAAATTTTATTTAAAAATTCTAAAAACATAGCCGACTAGATCCTTTTTTCTACTTTTAGAAAAGGTTAACAGTCAATCTCTATCTTAATCGGTTAATTCTGAAATACGATCCCCGTAAACCTCTGCAGCCATCAAACTCGCTTAGCGCTACGGCCGCGATGCGGCATTCGGCATTGTTGTTGTTTTGGCTGGGGTAGACCGCAGCCTTAAAAGCAAAACGAACAAAATTGATGCATGTGCACGGCTGTAGACGTTAGGCGACCGACTACGGAGAGGAACTTTCTCATCACTGGAGCTTGGACGTCAGGACATCATTTGGATCGTGTTTGGCGGTAAGCAATAAAATAACAATATTATATTTTCACACGATTCACAACACTAGGGATTATACATTAAACTGTGTTGCATTTTTAATTTATTTAATAGTCCGTCTCGTTACATTATTTATTTTCCTTGACAAATTAAGGCGTTCTAGGAGTTTTTCTTTTTTTTTGAAATATACAATTATTTATTACTATAAAAAATTCATAAATTTTTACAAGGATCTAATCATATTACACCGTCGACACCCAGCTGAAGAGTGAGTAGTCAGGCCGCTGTAGCTGTCACTCCCAGAGATGTCATCAGTGACATTACATGGCCCCAGCAGTCCAGTTATAGCTGTCGTATAGCATGTGATTTGTGTTTGGTGGATTTTAATCTTGCTATGTAAAACTAACTGAAAATCATCGTGAAAATTTTTTTCCATCAGGAATTGCTGTATTTTAATAATATACATAAATTGTAGAAACATATATGAATTTCTTTGGTAATCATTCACAATTTATTTAATAAGTAAAATAGGTTAGTATATAATTTATAATCAACTATAATCAATTATAAGGAAGGTAAAGGTTTTGTGAAATGAAAAACTTGTAATGACTAATTACAAATACTTAAAATCGTCCACGGGTCGAAAATCTACAAAAATCTGCTAACCTTGAGCCAATTAGAGTTCAAATGTTTTATAGCTTAAACATATGTTTTTCCTGATTTGCTAGATTTTTTTTTAGTACAACAGCTGTCTAATGATTCTATGAATTATCCCTCTTCAATAAGATTAAATTTGAAACTTTGAAAGCCTGCACGGCACAGCCTTAGGGGCCGAAGTGAATTATAATACGATTCTGCTCATTTACAGCACAACTTTCTAACGGTATATGCGGATTTTCCGTAAGATGCACACAACCTGAGAAAAAAAGGAGAAAAGACATGCTTGCGTTTATATAGATTGTAAGGGGAGTATCTTTTTGAAAAAAAGTGGATGGAAAATCCAAAATTTCTCTCGTTGTCATTTATATAATTATTTTTACACTCTATAGAACAAACCTCAGCATCAAAATTGAAAGTGTAAATGAAATATCAAAATAACTTATGAAGATTTGTATTGTAAAAAATAACAACTGTTTAGCAATTTAACAAGATTTGTTTATTTGAACTGATTATTTAAGTTAATTTGACCAACATAAATCAGCAAATTTGGAAATACTTCATTTTTTCAGTGATGAAGATATTGAACATAATTAGACTTGAAATATTTAAAGAGTTTATTTGCTACAGAAATTCATCTGTATTATAATATTGTACTTTTAACATTTGGTATCAAGTCAAAGAGTGGAGTAGAAATTGTTAAGATTTATATAAGATTTACAGAGATGTGTTTATTTCTACTTCATGAAAGCCATTGTTTTAAAACAATGAAACAACGAAAGCCGAAATACAAAGTATACTGCGTGTGCTTTATGTTTTATTGACTCTGTGAAATAAAATCTTAAGTGTCAGCAGAGTGTTTCTCAGACTTTTAGATTGTTTTTATGTAGCTCATGTTTATTTTGTGTGTTTTTTTTTATATATTCGTATCAATTATGGGTGTGATATGTCTTCCTTATATAACATGTATTATTATTTTTGACAACTTTTGCCTTACATAAATAAAATAATAAACAAACAAACAAAATATATGCTCGTAGTTTAAGTAATCGTCTGTATTATTGTTATATGCCTCATCCAAAATACAAAATAAATTAGTAATGCTAAAAGTAATCAATTCGTTTGATAAAATAAAAATTTTAAGTTTTTCTACATAATCAACACAACCATTGTTAGTATTTCTACCTAATTGTGAAGTCAAGACCCGGCTAGGTTGTGTTGGCAGAGCATAAATTATATTCCAATCTGGACATCTTGTTCAGCCACAGAGTGCCGGAAACCTAATCATGCTTCAATTACTAATTGGCCTTCTTGTCTCACGATATTCCAAATTAAATCAAATATGGTTTAGTTACATAAATGTATAATTAATAATCTTTTTGTTTTAAATGATCTAGAAATATAACGTTAATCTGTGTGGATAGTTTGCGTGGTGTTGGAAGACAATTTGTTTATTTAATCCTACATACTAAAAGAATGAATGTTAACCTTGAATATAATAACTACCATACCAATTATTATTTTATTTGATAAAACGAATTGTTACATCTCTAATTTATCGTGACGAGTTAAATATAAAAAAAATTGTGATTTAGAATCATTAGATTTTTTTAATAATAAGTAGTAGGTTTTTAGGGGTTTCCTTGCGGAGCTTGGATCCGTTCGAAACAGATCATATAGCACAGTCTGGTATCATGTTGCTTCGGAAGAGCAGCCAATCAGAAGCGACCTGATAGAGCGACAAGTCCAGCACTGGACAAAGAAGGAACGTTGCGGTAGTCAATAGAAGAACCTCATATATATCACTTGTTCTCAAACTATCAACACTTCATTGTTTTAATTACTAGTATGTTCACGTAGTTTTATGATTCGCATTGTATAGTTAAACAGTTTTGAAATCATAAGTTCTGTTATGTGATCTATACCCACCTTTTCCAACATTCGGGTCTGCTCCCCGATTAAAAGAGTAATGGTAGCAGCGAAATTAACACCAAGATGAGCGAATGGTATAGAATTGTAAAGAGTAAAAACAGTTTAGTGAATATCTTAATACTTTTCACTTTAATACTTTTGATCTTGAGTTTTCTTTTTTTAAACTGTGCAGTTTTTTTGTTTACAGCTCCGGGCCAATGTCAGCGGTGGCGTTGTTAGGACGTGACATCGCCAACATTGTTGTAACCACGTGGTAGTATTGAATGAGTAAATGAAACGTGTCATAACTACAAACTAAGTTTACATAGGCTATGGGCATTAATTTAACTGCATTGTTACAAAAATTAAGTCTTGATTCCACAATTGTTTCATCTAGCAGCATGGTTTTTCGTTCATTCAAATTTTCATCTCATTGATTCCTCAGTATTCTATAAAGAAATATGTCTATACTGAGTATATTTGTCTGTTTTTATTGTTATAGTAGGATTGTTAAACTTTATATTGTCAATATTCCGGCCCTCAGATGGAAAAATGAGCATGAAATTGATTTTTTACCAATAAAACAAATAATAAATCCTTTGCATATTCAAAAGGAGTGGCATCTCAGTGGTAGAGCTTTCGCCTCGCATGTCACAAGTAGCCAGTCCTTCTTTCATTGTTGCCATACCATTAAATTAACATGCAAGTTATATGGGAAAACTACATTTTTACGTTATTACTACAAAACCATAAGAGATACGGATTTGGTGTAAATTACAAAGTTGCTCAGTTCAATGAGAGCTTTAAGATGACATACAAAATGACATGGGTTAGCATTTAAAATTTTTGAGTTTTGTTTATGTAAACATTTTCAAAAATATTAAATTTTGGAAATTTTTGTTTTTAAATAAATGTGATCTTGTAGCATATCATTGTAAAGCTTAGCTTATTTAAAATAACTATTTTGAATCAGAAGTCATTTATGACAAATAATAAAAGAATTACAGGGTATTCCGTAAATTTTGATTTTGGCCACAAAAATGGACACCATTTGGAAATGAATAAAGATAACTAAATTCTGTTTTCATCAGAATGTTTGTATTAAATAAACCTTTCTAATGATGTATAATATGACATATGTTTGTATTTGAAATTTCCAGGATTCGAACCTGTGACCCCCAGTTTTTGGTACATCCTATATTTACACAACGTTAAAAATATTTTAAAATTATTCCTCGGGATCAATTTAGTGGGAAATACTTTTTTTGAAGTATGTAGGGCAAAGCGTTTGTCTGTAATCCATTTAGGACACCTTACGAGATTCACCCTGTATATTGGTAAATATTTAATTAACATTCAACTTCAAATCAGTTTCCATTTCATATTTAAAAATTTCCACAGTAAACAATTACTTGTATACTTTTTTGGCGTAATTAACGTATATGTAGCCTATCTTGCACACTTTAAACTCAGAACATTATTTATAGATACTGTACCATAAAAAGTCGTCGTAAAGATCACGTCATTTAATATCATCACCAGAGGGCTCTGAAACTAAAATAAATAAAATTTCTTATTTCAATTCAATTCAATTCAATTCGATTTCTTTACTGACAATTGCCCAATGGGCTTATCATGCAATCTATATGCAATACAAAACATGCATAGCCTAATTAATAATCGAGCTAAACAAAATACAAACTAAAAGCACAAATACATGCAATTATAGTTATTATATAAATATTTTGACTGATCAGTCAAAATCAGTCAAAATTTCTTATTTATTACACAGTTGTGTACATAGTTCCTTATAACAATTTAATTCCTTTTTTATAAATTTATATTTGCTATCCTATTTGATATGTAAAGGGTGGAGATCATTGAAGATATATATCTGCCTTTGAATTTATAAATACCCATTAATACTTACCCCTATATGTGATAAATGTTAAATATGCTATTCCGATATTTATCAAATATACTAGCTTTAAAAAGAACCTTAACAGTCATAAATACAAATCTATAATTCAATTGTAGTCCTGAGATCTTCTCTAAAAATTACAAAGAGTATAAAATCATTATAATAAATGAATATTTACTGCTTTAAGAAATTCCAATGTGACAACATACCCCAAGAATTCTACATTATCCATGCATTCAATGAAAAATACATGAAATTTTACTCCTAGTTAACAGTTTCCTTTTCTAACATATTGATACCATCTAGCCATTTGCTTTTGGAAATGCAAATATCTCTACAATTCTTCGTGAAGTCAATGCATCACCCTTCAGAATAGATCAAATAGTAGTCTAGTCATTCTCATCACAATAGACAAGGGCTTACAATGAAAACATGTAATTTAATTATTATCACATCCCTCAAATGAAAATAAGTTTTTTCATTTCAGTTTCTTAATTTTAAACAATTGGTATTTTAGAACTTATTATATACCTGATCTAATGATTATTTTGATTTCTTTACAATTATAACTCTGCGTGACTAAAGTATAAAATACAGCTGAGCCGAAATTGCAAAAGCTATCTTCGACTTCAATATGTACAAGAATAATTTTTTTTTTTTTTGAATAAACAAAACTGAACTTGATTGCCATAAATTAAAATGCATTTTTTTATTGTTGTGTTTAAAACAATGTTTATGTCTATTTTTCACCTATATTCTATCATGTGAATCGCACTTACATGTTGTACAGCATACAATAAATACAAACCTAAAACCCAATGCATTACACTTTCTTTATGAATGTAAAACAGGTAAGAAAGTTTCATCCTAGCCTTGATTTATCAAACTAATCAAAAGTAATATATATGTAAATGAGATCGGCTGATTCTCTGGTGAAATTCCACTTAGTAAACATCGTCTGGATTAAAATCTTTAGTAAATAATAAGTTTGTATAGTAATAAGTGATTTAACAAAGGCTGAGTTCTAATCTTTTCATAATAATTTGTCTATAAAATTATTTTATCAAATTATTCTCAACAAAATACAAATAATTTTAAATTGATATGCATTTAGTTATATTTTTAGGCGCTATTAATTAATTAAGTAATACAATCATTTACTTGCAGCAATTAAAACTGAATAACACTGTGTATCAATATTCTTAAGAAAGAAAAGCATGGCTTCTCACAATGACAGTTAAAAGGCAAAACACCGGTTGGAGTTTCTTCTACAGGAGACAGTGTGCATTAATGTTACTGAAAATCGTAGTTAAATTTCACCGATGTCTAAATGAAATGAAGCATAAAATCAAGCTTGATGTGTCCAAAAGGCTTCTATGGAGATTGTGGAAGATATTACTCTTACCCTTAAATATTGATATATCATAGGTTGGTGAGAAATAAGTAAATAATAATTATTACATAATCGGTTTGTGGTGAAGGCCTACAAGGGAACGAAGGTGACATAGAAGGGGGACAAACAAAATACAATGTGCCCCCCCCCCCAAAAAAAAAAAAAAACTGAACAATTTCTTATAGTAACAAATCAATAAACGCGTACAAGATAATTTTTTTAATTGTCATTTAATAAAGGAACTCATAAAGTCTTTTTACATGATTTGGATGTATATAATCCATTGTTGCTGATCCATTGTTGTCATCCAGAGCTTTGAACTTAAAAAATAACCTACGATAAGGTAGGCTTCATGAACGTGCAGAAGAAAATTCATTGGCACATGATACACAAAAAAATCGATATTTTACTGGAAATACCTTTTAAAACACATTAATTTGGGGCTTTGATAAAGATGGAGTTTCTAAGTCGAAAAACTCCAAAGTTCGAGAATTGAGGTTAATAATCAATGCACCCTTTATCAACAGTCCTGATAAATTGTGACATATAGTGTGGTCAGAGTTAGATAAACACCATCTACTATCTTTCCTCGCTCATGGGAACCACGTAAACATTTTTCAATTAAAGCATAGTTATTAAAAACTCAAGACTGTGTGTGTGTTATTTTACAGTTATTAACATTCATATAAACCTTCTATTTAAATATTTACACAGCAACAAATCTGTTTAATTTTTTATGGGTTACGTTGTGCAACAATGTGATATGATAAATTATTTCGAGGCGACAGCAGCGTTATACATTCAGTAAAAATAAAGTTAGAGAAGTAAATATTACAACGTTATTGGTACAAAAGTACCGGTCATTGAACTAAGACAATTTTATTGCATTTGAAAACTAAAAGGAAAAACATTAATCATCGTTCGTTCTTTAAAGGTATATGTAGGTGTACATTACAAATACAAACGGTAAAATTACATTTAGAGAAGTTAAAATTACTACATTGCATTGATATAAAAGTAATGGACATTGAGATTACAGAATTTAATCGAATTTGAAAAAAATAATTATTACACTTTTATCATAACTACTAAATACGTTCCTTAACCGTTTAGTCATAGAGAACCGATTTAAGCTCTGATTATATTTATTCTTGGACCGGATTTACTGTATTAAACGTAGCTTAAAGTTTTCTTCAATGTTAGCTTTAAGTGGGCTTAACAAACCTGACATCATGAATAAAGTGATATAAATCACAAATGCATTATTCATTTAATAAAACACACCCATAAATTGATTAGATATTTCCATATATTAATTATTAGTTATGCTAATTATTGGTATGTATGGTGATTACGAATAAATGATTTAGTGGTCTTTTGTCAAATTCACTGATAATATGTATATTTACCTGTGAATATATTTGTTTGTATACATACGAATATTTAACCACCATTTCAAAGACACATTCATGCAATTTCATTATTCAATAATTAGAAATTTTTAAAATACATTTCTTATTACTAAAACTGCTGATACAATTTTTTTTACCCGTACACCTTTTAAAATTTACAGAATTAATTTTTCACAGGTTTTAATCGTGTCATTAGGTTTTACACTAAGCTCTATCGATTGATTGACACTAATTTCAATGTACAAGCTGTACTGGCTGTACTACAAATAACCTTTCCAGACCGGAAGTCACTGATTTCCAATACAACCCCCCCTTTCTTTAATGTCATTCATGGATTCTATTAGTAATTTTAGGACAACTTCACAATATAATTCGTTGTACATCTAATCCAAACTGTTTACGATATAATGACAAATGAAGTTTAGTTTTTTTTCTAGATGAATGACAAGGGGCAATTTTTTACATGCATTATCCCTGAAAATTTTCCATTTAACAAATATGTTCAAGCATAAAACTGCCTTAGACTATCCTTTTAAGTACTTTGTTATCATAAGTTATTAATTTTGTTATTCATAATCATATAATTTTCTATAAAATCCTTAACGGCATATATTTTTAATTATTTTATTTTGTGTCTTTCTAAGCCAATGGCATTTTTTTAACGTTTTGACGGGGAACGGTCTAAACCTCAGTCTTGTTCCTATCTAACACCGCCCAGTTGTTAGAAAGCATTCTTAACTAATAGTCCAATAAAAAATGGCAACTGGGTCTGGAAACGAACCTTTAAAACGCTACTAACCTTTCTCATGATCGAACCGGCAACCTTTGGATTTAAAGTTGAGCACTAGAACCATTCCGCTAACCAGCCAGTTTATTATTGAAAATGTATAAAAAATGAAATAAATTGCGTGATAGTCGGTATTTTACGATATAATATTAATTTTAAATGAGTATTTAAGCCATATATTTCATCCTTGGACAGTTTTGGTTAAAGTAAATGTCTCAGAGATAGGATGTAAAATATTTAGTATGTTATTCTTAGGGAAAAACTTAATTTCAACTGCCAAAATCTTCCAAACCATTAGGATTAGGGGTGTTAATTAAATTGTAAAGCTGCTTAATTAAAATTACGTGTAAGATCCATTGATGCCATTAGACGACTTGATTTGAATTTAAATGTAGTAATTTTTGGTTTGGAAAGGTTATTTCTGGTACAGCATGTAAATTTAAATTAGTGTCATTCGGTACCTGGTTTACCTGTAATGGAATTGTTTGATTTTTTTTTAAAGTTAATTCTATAAATTTAAAAGGAGTGTACGTATAGTCTGAGACACCTGGTAAAGTTCATAAAATCTTTCAAAAATAGCTCTTTTACTCTTATTAAACATGCAGGAAAAATCCATAAATTTAAAATTATTTAGGATGTAAAAACAAATATCATTGGTCATAATTGTCTTACATTTTAAAATCAAAAGTTTTAGAACAGAATATAAAAATTATGAACACGAATAACGAATGGGTATTTTGTGTTTAAATAATGTTGGAGTGTGTTGCAAGTTAAGACATTCTAAGCTTAACATAAAAAATATATTGTTGGGAAAATTGTACTTAAATTGTACTCATATGTATTTTATTCCACAGGAGTGTCTCTCGTTGTAAGTGTAAAGAGAATGCAATACAAAGGTCACTGCTAACGTTAGAAGCATTGCAGGAGTTGTGACACCATTGTTGTAACCACTAAAGCTGGCTTTGAATGAGGGTAAATGAAACATGTCATGTCCTTCATACATGGTTATTAAATAATAAATAAGAACAAAATAAAAACTCTTGATTAGAGAGAAAATTAACTTTTTATGATTAACATGTTATTAAGAGTTGTTTAAAGTGGTTTAAACAATTATAGAATATTTAATTAGATTGTTTAACAACATGTTGTGACGTAAAGTCAATATTATTCCATTATACATGCGACAAACTTTGACAAAGTGTTTTAGGTTTTAAAATTATTAATTGAATTAACTTATTTCCAAACAAGACTAATTTTAAATACTTATTTCACGTAATTAATAAGTTATACAATGATAAAGTAAATATGATATTATAAATGATGTTGTACATGATATAAAGCGGATTAATCCAAATATTTAATATTTGTTATGATGTTTACTATTATCTAGTAATGAAGATTTTCGAGTCATTTAAACTAACTAAAAAGAAAAGAAAAAACATTTACATTTTATGTTTTGACATCGCAATACCGCAGCATTCGTAGTTATTTTTAAACCCCTCGAAACCCCATTTACGTCCATTGGGGTATTACCGTTCCTATGGAATGGGCAAAAGCCTCAGATAAAAAAGTTTGATTAAACATCACAAAAGCCATATTGTTTTATCACTCTGCACTGTAATGGGTTATTTTAAAGACAGTTAAGAGAAAAAAATTCAGTTTACAAGAAGCAAAACAAAATGGATTAACTGAAAGTTTTTTTTAGTTTTAAGTGAATTTATTTAGATACAAGCTTACCCGGAATACTTTGCAAAGCCAAACTGAGAAATGTTTTGCTCTTCAGGAGAGCTAGTTCGCTACGCTCACTCCCATCAGGATCAGCTCGATCACTGCGCTCACTCCATGTCAGATTTAGTTCGTTAGCTACGCTCACTCGCTGCAAGTCTCTAATACTCCAATTTTTCAATTTACTACCAATTTTCCCTCCTTTAAATGAGAACACCTGTTTGTAGAATTAAAATTCCTTAATGTAATCGTATGTACCAATACACAAATTTGGATTAACTTAGAATAACATGGTAACTTTGAAGGAGTGGGGCTTAGCCGTATGGAGAAATCTGGATAAAAATAATCCTATTTATTCTTCCTGTTTCTAAGCTACCTTTCCACCAATTTTCAGCCAAATTAATTCAGCCGTTCTTTAAATATAGGTAGTGTATATAACTAACACGACTCTCTTTAATATATATATTATATATATTTATTATATAAATTTATATAAATTTTATATATTTATTTATATATATTTGTTGTTTTTGTATTGCGATTAAAAAATAGTACATTAATTGCCTTTAAGTAGTATTTAAAGGTTTGATCTGGGGTTTCCGTAATCTGATATGCCTATCACGTACATTTCACAAAACTCAAATATTTCATTTTAGAGACAAGTAATGAAATATAACATTATGTGACGAATAAACATAACAATAAGTAGAAATTGTGTAATATGTCATTTACGATGTAAAACAATTATTTTTAATATTTGATCCGTCTAAATTAATACTTATGGAATATAAGAATATTATATAAATTACATGATTGTTATTTATACTGTTTCTTATAACATTTAAATGCACTCTTACACTACACAATAAAGCATTAATTATGGTAAGTAATATTTCATAAACTTAATAGCATTTAGGAAATAAGTAGAAAGGTTTTGTGGCTAATTGTAATTAGAAAACAGGGTGTTTCCGACTCCAAAAACGGTAATGAAATTGTACGGAGAAGTATTTGAAGGGAAAGTCTATTTGTTCTTGGAACCGGAGGCAAGAAGATTTATCACTCTATATTTCATCACAACATTGAACCGTTGCGTTGTACACAAGCTGCTTGGAAACAAATTTTTCCCACATTTTTTAAAACACATTTGTTTCAAAACTGAATTGATACATTATTGTTTATAAGCATACATTTGTTGTTATTTAAATTTTTTAGTAACTATTCAAATTTATGGACATGGCTATTTTAACGCAGACTTTTGCAAACCCGAGTCATGTTTTATTCAGTAAAACTGGTCATCGACTATAAAAATTACTGCCATAAAAATTTATTCGATCGATACCGGGAATCAACAATGCTTATGAAAAAATAAACATTTTAATAAGTGCGAAGCTTTGGGATTAAATTTTTATTACAAGAACAACATTCGTCATTGGGATGAACTTCACATTACAATCGTTATTGGTGAGAATTTAATCTATGTATTCCGAAATCCACATTATATTAAAACAGATCCTTAGCAATGAAGAGTATATGTAATACTAAATAAATAAATTATAAGAAGATCCTAGCTTTTCTCATCGACCCCACTTCTTTTTACGAGGCCCTTAATAAACGCAATAAAGACATGGAGAACGTATCTATGGTATTTCAACTTTAAGATAGAGTAAAGTTTGATTGTTCAGGGTTAATTTTAGGAACAACAGTAAAAGGCTTAAGTTACCTATCTCAATTCAAGCCGAGATTATAGGAATGATTTGGATTACCTACATTGACAGAGTAAAGGTAAATTAAATCGATTATTGTTTATATAACTATAACTAAACTAACAGTTGTCTGTCACGGCTTTGCTCGTGAATGAATTCATTTGATAAATAGTAAAATTCATTTAGAGAAACGAAATCTTTTTCCTTAACAATCCTATTGAAACTTCTTTGTTATAGGTTTATTGTTGGTGATGGTGAGTTTATGTTATTGTTTAGTAGTCAATTGCGGACATTTTCCATCACTGAATAGTAAAAATAAATTCACGATGCCGCGACGTTTTGGCAGATTGAAACATTGAGATAGTACTGGGCGACGCCCGAAACAATGGAGGAATTTTGCAAAACCTGCTCTTAGTGAACACCTAAGATTTTCGTGTCTAAAAACATAAATGTCGCGCGCAATTTCATGTATCGTAGCGGAATCTCGCAGTTCTGTTGCGAAGTTTTTTTAAACCGTTTCCTAATGATAAAAAATATGAACCAGCATACAAAGTTAAGTAAAAATCCATTCGGTAATTCCATATATTATATTAAAAATGCTGATTTAATTCTCGTGGCTAAGTAGCAAATTTTTTAGAACTATTAGCAAGCATCTAGGAGGCAAGACGAACATGTGTTGAAAGTTTTAAGTAAATTCATACGGATGTCCCTATTGTGAAATGTGTTTAACTTGAAATAACCAATAACCCTATATACGCTTTTCCTAAGAGTTATGGGACACCCTGTATAAAAATAAATACAAATTAAACGACATAAATGTGTCCAAGTTAAACATTCAGCTGGTAACTACAATACAGCAGAGCAGCAGGCCAGCGATGATGAATGTGGTTGTAAATCCCCGTGACGTTGTCTGCAATGTAATGGCCAGCCTGTCCTGTACTGGAGACCGCATTCCCTACATTTTAATACACACCATAGTGTAGCCTTGATCTGGCTAGTGACACTGTATGGTGTGCTAGCTAGTCAAAAGTGTTCGCCATCGTTTTAGAGGGGGCCTACACCTTTGAGTGTTATTTAGTGAGTATTAAAATCTAAAATAATTACACGATTTGACATTTGAGGATGATTGAGCTATTGAGTTCTTTTATTGAATATGTTACAACTTGTTTCTTACCTGAACAACACAGAAAATAATACACATTAATTGGTAATGTATTTTTGTGGATGTTAACATTCAGTAGAATTTTATAACCTTACGATAAATACTTGAAATTAATATCGGTTAAAACATTAATCATAGGAATGTAGCAATAATAAAACTGATTCGATAAAATTTATAAAATGAACTAGATCACCTCTTATTGTGATAAAAGAAGATTTTACTTTTAGACCCTTTAAGCTTTGTACATTTTTTAACTTAATTAAATTTTCCCTATGTATAACATGAAGTAGCGTTTAAAACAACTTTCATTTTCATACGTTATAGCTGTAACACATAAACTTAATTTTATGTCCATTCATTTATGTTTATTTACTTTGAACAATTGGCAAAGGTGTTATAAAAGAATTTAACTAATTCTATGAAAAATACATCGAAGGAAAATTTATTTTTATAGCTTTATTATAATTAATTTAATGTAATTATGATTGAATTTTGTATTTTTTATAGATTTTTATAATATTTTTTTCTAATAGATAGATTGATATTTTCTTAGATCCCCTTCATGTTATATAAGTTTTATAACTAAAAATACTTCAAAAAGTTTGCATGAAAACCTAATCTATAATTACTTATAGATTCTTAAAGAATAGATTTATTTCAAAGGCGAAGAATCAAATCGTCTTGTCCATTAATGAGTAACTGAAGCATCGGTTTCCACTTCTTAAGAGCTCTCGTCTATAGAAGTTTCGATTTGTCTTTGGTTTTGTTTTAAGAAGCTATATCATTGTTATACAATATTTTTACCCGTATTTTAAAATTAAGGCTTGATCATGGCTTTGAAGTCATGATCATAATTAATTTATGATTTTTTTTTAAATAACATAGGTAACAATGTTAATCATTCAATTTTGGACCCAATCTTTATGTATTATATTTTACAAAACTTTATCACCTCAAATCATATTTTTTTATATACATCACACTTATATCACCTTATTTTTTAAAGGTGTTCACCAACTTTTTACTATCTTTATATGATAATTCAATAAAATTGATTTTTTATTACTGAAAATCAAAATGTGAATACCAATGTTGAGGCAACCTGTATTCTTCGTTGCTTCCACATGTTTGGTTTGAACCTAAGTTGACTTTTTTAATAAATATCTCGTTCTCATTCTATTTTGTGCATAATATTTTGTCCCAGAGTACTGTGATGAATAGGATAGGCTTAAACATTGCTGGAAAACACTAATGATGCATATTGCATCAAAATATAACCCCGAAAACGATTGGAAAACATGAAAAATTTACTGATACTCTTTAAAATACAAATTTCAATCATGTACATATATACAACCTTTGGTAATATACATAAATTACTATCAAAATGGTCACTTACCTCATTATATAAAATCTGTTTCATTTAGTTTAAAAATATGGAATAATACTATTTAAAATTAATTATATTGAGGACTTAGTAATATTTTTAACCATTTAATAACAATATTGAAAAATAATACACATTTTTAAGGGAATTTTTAAAAGTCAATGTTGTATGCTAGTAGGCTAATATTAATTATAAAAATTACCGACCCAGTTTTAGTAGTAAATGCATGCAAAACATATTCAAAATATACAAATGTAGGTAATGAAATGCCGCTTTGTGCGGGGCTGGACACCTTCGAGTAACAAAGTTTAGAGGGTCGTGAATATTTACTGTGAATATGAATGTAATGAAATTCTATAGCTTGAAAACGACTTTTATATCTTATTAATGTAGGTCAGTAAATTGATAAAATAATTATTTTTGTTGTTAATTAAATAAATAATAGTATATAGTTTGCGTAATAAAGATCATGAAAACGGTTATTATAGTATGCAGGGTGTTTCCGAAAAAACCAGAAAATATTTGGTGTATTTGTTTCTTAGGGCGAAAAAAAAACATCATATTATAAATATATGTCTTAAAATGCTTCGTCAAACAGCTAGGCTATGCTTTTTTTGTTTGTTTTTTTACACTTAATAATTTTTATTTATTTATTTATTTTCAACAGCAAACACCATTTACATGATAATTAAAAAATGAAATAACGTAACATTACAAGATGGTGAAACAATAAAAGAAACAAACAAAATGTAACAGAACAACAATGTGCAACGATGTAAACCAATGTAACAATAACAAAATGAATCAATAAATAGATATGACATCGTAACAAGCAACAATGGGTACAATGTGGCAATGTGCAACAGTGAAAAATTCAACAATACAACAATAAAATAGATAACAATAAAACAATAACAGGCAACGTGGCAACAATTGGCACTTAACATTAACAAATTGCACTTACTTAGTAAGTAGCTATGAGAAAAGGGAATCGTTCATGTCAAATTTCAACTTGTAAGCTACATAGTAATTCTGGGCTTTTGTGGAGGCGGAGCCTTAAGGAAGATGTACAAAAACTTTTCAAATTTCAACCCCGCAGGCACTATATAAATTTGTATTTGTATGTTTCTTAATTTATCGTTAAATTTGGGCATACGGATGGTATTATATTAAAATTTTAAAGGCCCTATATTGTGGTGCCTGAAAGAACCTCCAAGTCAAACTCCAACCCCATGTCTTCTATAGTAAAATTCAAGACCTGTGTAGCGGAGCTCTAAAGAATTTCAAACATTATTTGCAAAACCTTTTCATCAGCAAAGAAGAACGTTCATGTCAAATATTAACACTGGAATCCCTAATGTAATTTTGAACTCGTGTTGGGTGGAGCCCATAAGTACTTCTGTACTTCTATACTTATATTTGCACAACCGTTTCTTAGTGAGCACCCATAAGCAAAGATGAAGGTCCATGTAAAATTTCAACCCCTGAGGCCCTATAGTAATTTTGAAGTCTAGTATTGTGGAGCTCTCAAGTGCTTCAAACACTATATTTGAAAAACAGTTTCTTAGTAAGTACCAATGAGCAGAGAGAATCGTCCATGTCAAATTTCAACACGTAGGCTATACAGGAATCGTGAGCTTCTGTGGAGCGGAGCTCCACAGTGTGTTTTACCTTTTAGTTTATTTTACATCCCTGAAGGAGATGTAAAATACACTTTTTTATTGAAAACCTATGAGCAAAGAGATCACTTCAAATTGAACTCTGGAGGTTTATAAATATATTTAAATTTGGCTATATGGATAACATTGTATCAAAATTTCGAAGGCCTGTTTTGTGGAGCCCCGAAGGAATTTGCGAAATCGTTTCTTAGTGAGCAGCTAAGAGGCATGACGAACCTGTGTTCAAAGTTTCAAGCAAATTCGTTCAGTAGTTCCTGAGATTTCATGATGAGTCAGTCAGTGACTGGTATTTCGATTATAAATATATATTCATATAAAACAACCCATACATATTTATACTCTAAAACAATAAATGTTTGTGCGGGCAAAATATTTTTCTCCATCAGGATGTTTTTTACTATGGGGGGTTTTGGCCACAAGAAATCTATTTGAGTTGGTCTCATGGCTGGGAAAAATCCGGTTTTCATCCTAAAGCCCTTCAAAGTTCCCATGTTATCCTTATAGAAATTTTGTAGCTACTAAATTGAACAGAAATCAGCTGATAATTGAAGATATAATCGAAACCAACGGATTACATTTTGAACCTGTGGTTTAAAAATTTATACCAAAGTGTTGCACGATTTAGCCGAAGCGAAGTGAGCGAAGCGATCGAGCTCGAATTAAAAAGAAGAGGAAGAATAATATATCTGAGAAGAACTTATTTGTCCGAGAAAGGAAAGTGACGCTGAATAATATACCGAGCATAAGCTCAGTCCCCTGTACTCATATTTATATCAAAATGTGCAAAATTAAATTTTCTTAAGCTTACCAATTTACAAAATTTAGCATCCTTAACAGTTCAAAAGATATCCAGCAAAAACTTGTAAAACTACAGCCACCATTAAAAAAAAAAAAAAAAAAAAAAAAAATCGGCCATAGCAGGGAAATGTAGCTTCGGAGAGTGGTATACTCTTCACCGTCATTTTTCTCAGGCAATTTTACGCATGAATTGATCGAAATATATTTGTTTGCAATTACTTCTGGGTTGAACCATAATGCAACTAGACTATAGTCCAATAGTATTTGGACACCTTGTGTACCTCTACACACTAATCGTGTTTCATATCCTAATGAAGGTAAATAATAATTGCGATATCTTGAAGTCGTTAACCACATATTAGGTAACTTTAAACGATTCAACATATATAGTTTCCAAATATAAATATTGGCTTTATTTACATAAAAGGTTTAGCAGTTTTCATAATAATATAAAATACTATCATAAGAGCAATAAATACAATGTGAGATATTCCACCAATATGGTCCAAGTGGGTGTGGCGGACGTGATCTAAATCTTTCAGTGACCGACTTCATGTGAATATAAAACATTCAGAAGGCCCCAGGTGGGAAAGAATGTGAAGGAAAGGGTGGAATACCGACTCCTGTGGACTGTACGAGACTAATGAGAGAGCCGGGTTGTTTTACTTGAACAAAATACTTAGAATTCCCGAAGAAGGATTTCATCTATTTTATGACGAAAGCAATGATTCAAAACTTTTAAAACTACAAATTTTAAATAGTCTTGTTTATTGTCAAATGCTAATTTTTATCATGTACAATTTTCATATACAAAGTACTTTTACCAGGACAAAAATGTTAATAGGGATTCAGCACGTGCCTACGGTGGTTTACAAGCAAATAATAGATCCTTTATGGAACTATGAAATAAATAACACGTTTAAAAAAACAAAACAAAAATTTTACATAGTTGGAATCGGAGTTTTTTTTTTTTTACAAATTGCAACAATCTGTGTTTTGTTTATGTAATATACATAATTTGATATTACTAGGAAACTGACTTAACGCTATTACTACCGCAAATTTCCATAAGAATCGTTATGAAAAATAAAAGCTACTGCCCTCATGTGATGTCACACGTGCTAGAACGGAATTGAAAATATTAGTATACTCAAACAATTAACGTATTTAAAATTTTATACAAAACTTCAAAAGGGCAGTGAACTTATGGCTCATAAATGTTTATAGCGAAACAGTAAAAATAATATTAAAATTCATTATTAGTAGAGGGAAAAAGCCACTTCTAAACCGGAAGTGACGTCAGCTGCCAGGGCAGCTGCAGGGGTCAGATGGTGTCAGCTGCCAGGGCAGCTGTAGGGTGCAGATGGCGAGAGCATATGCCCTCAATGTGAAGTAGAATTGGGCATGAATTAAAAGTTAGTTTAAAAGTGAAATTCAACTGTGTTAACTAAACCCTTACAGTTGAACAAAAATTAAGAGTTAGTTGAAAACTGAAATTTATCAGGTATAACTGGGGGCTTGGAAAGTATGTCAAGGCCATCCAGAGTAAGTTTTAAAAAAGCCTACCAAACTACCACCAGAAATAGTTCAAATTTAAACTAGTTGGTGATAGTGGGATAATTCATTTGTGCCATGGGAGAGGTGTTTATCGTTTGAAAGTTGGCGATGGAATGAGAAGCGCCGCCTAGGGAGAGGGCTTATAAAATGGCAACCTTCCCCCACCACCCCTTCCCCCACTCCTTTAGACCAATAACCGGTCGCCGACTCTATGTGGTGAAACTGAACTAGACATGGCGGCCGCCATGGATAATTCTAACCTCAAATCCTAGCTTAGCTGAAGAGAATAGAGGATAATGAAGTAGGAATTGCGGTGAGCACATTTATATAAGGAATGGTGGGAGTAAAATAGGAAAACCTGTTGAACACAGTCGATAGGAGTAATAAGTTCAAAGTTGTGGAAGCATAACATAGAACGTAAAATGTCGTGAATAACACTATCGTCAACGTTAACCTGCGAAGTTGTAGAAGAATATAACGGGTTAAAACTGTATTTCTTCCTAACTCTATTTAAATTAGTTTTACACTTTGAAATTGAAGATTTAGAAGTACTTCGTAATATATGTTGTGTTCGCAAAAGTTTTAACCTTAAACATTGTGCAACCATTATAGCTAATGTGTTACATTCAGAAGTTAAAAGAAGACTGAGGTATAAAATGAAGTGTAAAGGATATTGAAACAGAACAATATAGTAGTAATATTTGAGGTTAGAATTAACTAGACTCATTTAATGAAGTGGCTAGGAAGCCACATGCTGATGAATGCTAAATTGCATGTTAGAAGTAACGAAGTAGTCATAAAGTAAAACTAAGGAGAGGTGATCACTGCGAGGATGCAAGGTAATGAATGTTTGTGACGTGATAAACTATCCGCTTTTATAGAGGCAGTAATAACCCTAGCCAAATGCTGTCAGATGCCGACCAACTACCTGGTTTTATAGCGGCAATTACTCCGGGCAGCTGCCGGACAGATGGTAAAAGAAGTAGGGGGTTTTGGGGACAATGACCGGAAAGGTCAATGACCCCCCCCTCCCCCCCCTCCCCCCCCGAAAAAATGGAGCCCCCCCCCTTCCCCCACTCCTTCCCCCACTCCTCTGGGTCAATGGCCTGTCACCACCTTTCTCTACTCCTTCTAGGCCAATGACCGGTCACCACCGGTTGCTGACTCTATGTGGTAAAACCAGACTAAACATGGCAGCTGCCATGGATAATTCTAACCTCAAACCTGCTGCGCATGCAACAAGTACTTTGGATCGGAAGAATGACTATGCTATTGCGCATGCGCCTAGTCCTGTATTACTCACTTTAGCGCTACTACACATGGATAATTCTAACCTCAAACCTTGGTTTTGCGTTGCAGTGCATATGCCGCTCCCCACTCCTTCACCTTCCTTTTACACTGCTGCGAACTGGACTGGATTGAACACTGTACTGGAGTGAAACAACTTCCCCCACTACTCGAGAATCCGAGGAGCGATACGAGCCTGATCTTAGCGTCAGTCGTCAACAAACTTTCATAGCGAAAGGTTGTTGGCGACTCAGCAAGAGGTTTCAAATATATAGTAGGCCTATATATATTTGAACTTCTTCTACTATGTTGCGTTTTTTAATGCAATGTGGTATGTGTGTGTGTGTGTGTGTTTAGTTTTAAGTTGTATTTAAGAAATAATTTGCGCATTGCGATGTTAGTTATAAGTTGGGTTTAGCATTAAGGTGTATTAATTTTAAGAGGTGTTTAGCATTAAGGTGTATTAATTTTAAGAGGTGTTTAGCATTAAGGTGTATTAATTTTAAGAATAATGATGGTATTTGGTTTGTACCGCTTACTTATTTTTATTAAATTATTAGCGGCCAATATTAGGATTAAAAAAAAAATAAATAAATATCTTCATGAAATAAAAGCTTCTTTATTAAAACTCTTCTCCAAACTATAATTCCTTTGCTTGTATACTATTTGACATACTCTTTTTGATATTTAAATTGATTAAGCAATAACATTGTAACCCTGAAAAAAGAACAAAATTTCACTACACTGATTTTATTATAATGGTATTTTATTATTCAAATTTGCGTTATAATCAAGTTACAAGATTAATCATGTTTCTGCTTTTAAATGCATAAAAGTTAACGAATTTACAGATTTATATTTCTAGTAATTTTGATTGGCAAAGCAAGCAAAGCATTTTTAATTATATAATAATGAAACTACAAAATAAAATTTTAAATTGACTTACCCAAGAATCTTGGGGCTACACATTACTTGATCCACTACTTTTCTACTAGAGCACACGATTTAAAAGAAGGCCGAAGTGAGGGTGGACGGTCAATTTATAACTTTGCCGTCGAGGCTTCTAGAAGCTCCGTCCAAACTCTCGCATTTGATTGGCTAACGCAAACCGCGGCGTCTTGCTTTGCCATTACAATAGCATATCGGCCTACCGCTACTGTCTAAACTTGAATTCTAATTTCTGGAACTTTCTTTACATTGTACTAACGGTACAATTCTCCCCCCTTGAAGCCAAAAATTAACCTTTTAACACCTTTTTGCAATTTAAATAACGTCTCCAGCACTTTTAATTATTTTACTAAAAACAAAACATACATATTTAGAAAAGAAAACATCTAACATAAGTTTTTCGAAATACAACTACAATATTTTGAAAATGAAGATTTCATGGCTAAATTCGAAGTTGTCCGGCGAGGCAGTCTGGCAACCTTGGATTCGGCTTGGCATCGATGGAGGTAAAGTTCTTATCAGTGGCAAGGTCGGTCAGGCTCGCAGATTTTCCTGTTCGGCCGATAACAGGCAGGTCGCCGGGGCAGGTGGACAGTTGATTGTTCTCGCCACCCGACATCGACGGATCACGGGCCTCTCGCCACGACAGGATCACACTTTCAGATAAGTACCATAGTTCTAAAACATTTTTAGTGTAACATTAGTCTTAGTCATTAATTAAATTGGCAAAATCAATTTAACTTTACAAATTTAATTTAATTACGTTAATTACGGTATTTAATCTGATCAATTTTCTATTATTTCATTTTAAACAAATTTTCAAAATAAATACATTTACTAACTGAAACCTCTAAATCAAAACTAAAAACAAAAGTCAAATAAATATCTTTTAACAATAATTATCTTATTCATTCATATCTTGGAGAAAACTCAATATTTCTTTAACGACAAAAAAAAGAAACAATAAAAATAATAATCACCTCTTTTCATCTATTTTTTTTTTATTTTTTATTTAAAAGAAATTGATTCTTTGTGTTTCATTTGTTTCAGATTGGAAGAAAAACTACTGCTTTGTCATCAATGCTCTACGTATCGTTTGGAAATTTCTGAAACAACACTTGGGATAATAAACGCATAGCTACTATCTTCATCTTCAATAAATAAATATTATTATTACTTGCATTACCACAGGATAAAAGTGTAAAAAGTCAAGATAGTGTGTGGTAAAGTGTGTGAAGTGTGTGTGTCACAGTGAAGTATCGTGTGCGCGCAAGTGTGAAAGTGATAAGTGTCTGTGTGAAAGTGATAAGTGTGTTTGTAGGGAGTGTAAAGTTCCGTAAGTATTACATGTGTAGTAGTAGTTACATATAAGTGCGGGGTAAGTGTAAGTTTAAGCTGTGATAATGCAAGGTTTATATTAATTTTAAGTATTTACTTTCCAAACGATAAGTATTTTTATCATAAATAACTAACTAATCTAAGTTACCCGTTACCCAATACCAAGTCCTTTTTACGCTTTTCTTGTATACAAATTTTTAATTTTCTTCCTGGATCCATACATTTTAATTATTTTATTATTTCTTCCTTTATTATTTTAAATACTTCTTCTGTAAATATATTTTACTTCTTCTTACTTGAAATAACTTGGTTTATTCTGCTGGAAATGCATTTTCTTGCCCAGTAGATAAACATAAATATTTCTTGATGCAATTTTAATATTTTTATATTAATTATTCTTCTTTCTTTTATTCTTTTTATTTATAAACTACTTGTTTCACCTTCCTCTTGAAAAACACTTGAAATCCGCGGATTTTCACTAAATAATGCAGCTGCATAGTAAGAAGTGAAATTAAAATTGTTTTATTCAAACATAAGTAATGCTGATTTTTTTTGACACAGTTTTTGTAAACGAAAATAATCCACACTCTTGCAAAATAATAATAAAAATTTAAAAACTTAATTTCCTTCCTTATTTACATTTTCAATTGTGAAATATGCACTCTTTTCACTATGTCCGGGTGTCCAATCTTTTGCACCACACAACTAACGTCTGAGATAAACAATAATATTTTATATGGTCCATCGTATCGCAATGCATGTTTACTCTGGAATTTATTTTGTTTACTACTAATCGGATAGGTCTTTATATACACAATTGAGCCCCTTTTGAATGGATGCTTGCTCACTTCCTCGGAGTACAAATTCCTTTTACGATTTTGTAGAATTGACTTCCTTGCACTTTCCAATGCCTTAGACAATTTACGTGCTAATTGTTCTTTACTCATGTTATTATCCGTTAACTCATTAATTGACCAGGCGTTAGTCAAGGGAGTATTGGGTTTAAAGTTAAATATGAGTTCGAAAGGTGTCGCTTTAACGGTTTCGTTCACTGCACTATTTAATGCTAACTGTAAATCACCAAGATTTGAGTCCCATTGATTTTGATTTTTGTGGTAGTAAATTTGAAACATAGCTTTGAGGTTTCTCAGGTATCGTTCACTTTTATTTTGTCTAGGAACCATGGGAATTATTGGCCTATGTAAAATACCTTTGTTGAATAAAAAGTGTTTAAATTCCTTTCCTGTGAAATATTTTGCATTGTCGCTCACCAGCTCCTTACACACTGAGAAATGTTTAAATACATTATTCTCTAATGCTCTCACAATACATTTACTCGTACTTTCTTTTAAGGGACAAAGCCAGGTGTACTTGGAGTAATCGTCCACTACGATTAATAAATATTTGCTAAAATTCTTTGTCCTTAACAGAGGGCCGTATGTATCTATATATATTTTGTCCATTGGGTTTTTTGACACAGAGGTTATTAATGGGCCATTGTGCACTCGACTAGCAGGTTTTCCTTGTGCACATAGTTGGCAGTTCTTTACTCTTTTTGTCACTTCCGGTATTAATCCTGGTCTATAAAAGTATTGACTTATTTTCTTTACAGTCTTGAAAACGCCTAAATGTCCTCCTATGTAAGAATCGTGATAATATTTAAATACCATGTCAAGTAACACTTCTGGTAAATATATTTTTGCTGTATCTCTGTTAGTCCTTTTATACATAAGAACACCTTGGTTCATTGAAAAATTATTTTTCGCTTCTCCTTTCCGTAGACTTGACACAATATTTCTTATCTCGTTATCCTCCTCTTGATAGTGTTTTAATTCTTTGAAACTTAAGGGGAAATCCTTAATGTTATTACAAAAATTCATTTCTAGGTTTACTCTTGGTTCATTATTTACACTGTACAGTCTTGGCATTTTTGATTCATTCAGTTTTATTTTACTTACATCTAAACACACAGAACTATTTACACTATTTACAGTTATGTCTGGTTCCATATTTTCCTTATCAAAAATCCTAGATAGAAAATCCGCTATCACATTGTCTTGGCTTTTTACTAAAACTATTTTGAATGGCAAAGACAATATAATTCCTACCCAACGTCCTAGTTTTCCAAGTTTTTTAAAATGAGTCAGTACAAAAGCTAGTGCACTGTTATCAGTCACCAAGGTGAATTCTCTTATCTCTAATAATTTTCTAAACTTGGAAATTGCACAAACCATTGAAAGAGCTTCCTTTTCGTAGACGGATAAACATTGTTCGCTGTCGCTAAATTTCCTTGAGTAAAAGGCTATTGGTTTATTTACCCCTTCATGACATTGTAGAAGACAGGCGCCACAGGCCTTATCGCTAGCGTCACAGTGTAATATAAATGGGAGGTCATAGTTAGGAATTGTTAATACAGGTGGTTCAATTATACTTTGTTTAAGCATTTCGAAACTTTGCTGACATTTCTCATCCCAAAGATATTGTTTATTTTTCTTCCTCAGTTCGTTAAGAGGCGCTGCGATGTCTGCATATTTCGGTATAAACATTGACCAGTAATTAGTCATTCCCAAAAATCTACTTAGACTTTTAACATCTTTAGGTGGTTTAAACTCTCTTATTGCAGTGATTCTATCCGGGTCTATCTTAATCTGGTCTTTGCTAATTAGATACCCCAAAAACTTAATTTCTTTGAATACGAAATAAGCCTTTTCCGGATTTACTGTCAGATTATGGTCGCTCAGCCTGGTAACAACCTCTCTAAGATGCACTAAATGTTCTTCATAAGTTTTCGAGTAAATGATGAGATCATCAACAAAATTAATGACAAATTTGAACTTAATGTCCTTTAGAACTTCATTTAAGTAACTACTGAGCAACGATGATCCTAGGTGCAGACCATAGGGAATCCTACAAAATCTCAGTTGTGAGAAAGGTGTTACAAATGCAGTGTAGTCTCGACAGTTTTCTGTTAATTTAATCTGATGGAAGCTATTGCATAAATCGATTACACTGAAGTATTCGCTGCCTTGCAAATAATGGTAAATATCATTCATGTCACCTATCGGGTAATTAACTCTTTCAATCTTTTTATTGAGTGCTGAGTAATTTACAACTAATCTGTACTTGTCACTATTCGGTTTTTTAACCAGAAAAGTAGGGCTCGCATAGCTTGATAAGGAGGGTTCTACTATTCCTTCTTTCAGTAAATCATCTATAAGGTCTTTCATTATTTTCATTTTATGAGGGTTGAGTTGATATGGTCTAAGATTTACTGGCTCTTGGTCCTTAAGTTTAATTTCGTACTCAAAATTAATTGCTTCTCCAATCTTGTTTGTAAATACTTTAGGAAAATCCGATATGAGTTTTGTAATGTCATTTGTGGCTTTATTACATCCGATTTTTATTTTTGAATTAACGTTGGCCACTATCACAGAAACATTGCTTGCAAATTCAATTTTACAGTTAGGCTCAAAAGAAAAATAACAGCAATCTTCTTTTAGGTTTATTGTCATTTTGCTTCTTTTAATAAATTCAGTTCCTAGAATTACATTCCACGCTAAATCCTTTGCTATTACAAAATCCACGTACCAAGAAAATTGATTTATTTTAATTTTAACAGTACACTTGCCTAACAATTCAATCCTCGTATTAACAGCTGTTTTACAGTCGACATCTGCCACACTTAAGTTCCTCACAACGTGTCTTTGCTTTAATTTCTTGAACATGGATTCATTTATTAAATTAACTGAACTTCCGGTATCAATTAAAACTTTTTCAACAAGTCCTTTCCCAAAGAATACTTCCAATGTAGGTAAAGTACTAAACAAATGTCCTGTTTGTTTATTAGTTATTGAAATTAATTCGCTTTTAATGTAATTTTTAAAGTTTTTCCTCTCAATTACATTTAAAAATCTCTTTCTTCTTTTATGATTAGTAAATACTCTAGTGGGGTATTGGGAGAGTTTCTTGTTTAATTTTGATTTCCTGAAGCTCTCCCGGCACTCTCGTTTTTTGGAACAGAGTTCTGAACCCTATTTTCATAATGTTTTCTGCCTTGTGTCCCTTGTTTACTTTGATGATAACAATTTTTCGCAATGTGCCCTACTTTACCGCATACAAAACATTTCCTCGGCTGGTTAGGCACGAAATTAATTCCCCTGACTTGAGAATTCGGTTCCCTAACATGCTTTGTACGTCTAAAATCTTCGAAACGGACATTTTGATCCTGTATACACAATTGACTTAGTTCATCGAAGGTTCTAGGGTCCTTAACGAATACTAGCCTGCTTCGTGTTTCCGGGTTCAATCCCATTTTAATTAAATCCACCAAGTCTTTCTCAGAAAACGAACTTTTCAATAATTTGGCATTTTCCTTTACTTGTAGAATATAGATGTTAAGAGGCTCTCCCATCTTTTGAGGCCGTGTTACCAGTTCCCGTTTTAAATTCTCCCTGAGACCGATAGGAATGAAATAATCAATGAGCCTTGTGTGCACTTCATCTATGGTCAAACTAGCATTCTTACTTTCGATTAACTTAACGTACAACGGACCTGAAGTGTAACTCAAGCTTATGTCTATAATTTGATGATCCGTAAATTCTGTTTCCTCTTTAACTTTTAAAATAGTATCGATAAATTTCAAAAGTTCCCTAGCATTTAGCCCATCGCTGACTTTTAAGTTTTTAAAATGCCTTTCGGCTGGGTTAGGCAATTTACAATACATATTTGTACTGCTCATTGCATCAGGGGGTTTTGAAGGAGTGCGAGTTTCATTATGTTTATCCTCAAAAACATCGCTAAAATTTTCCTCTTCTATATTAGACTCGCTTACTTTTCTTTCGATTATTTCCTTTTTGGTTTGATCGTACTTAATTTTTTTGAAATCTTCTCCTATTTCCTCTAACTTTTCCTTTAGTTCTTTTAATGTTTCTGTCTTTTCCGCTTCCTTTTTCTTGTCTTGCGATTTAAAATTACCGATTGCTTTAATCCTTTTATCGTAATGGTTTAATCTGGTTTCGATTCGGGATACTTCAGGTAGATTAATAGACTGACTCAAACCGGTTACCTTTATTTCTAAATTTTCTAGTCCAGATTTAATTAATTCAATATCTACTTCAATATCGATTTTTCCTTGTAAATTTAAATAGTTACTTTCAACACCGATTTTAATAGCTTCTCTTAGTTTCTTGCGCATAGCAATTACATTTTCAGTTTTACTAACACTAACACCACGGATCAGTAACTCAAATTCCAGTTCCTCTTTTAGCAAAAAATCCACTTTAAGAGCCATCGTTTACTTTTTAATAAAATCCAAATCAACTTTAGAATAAATTCTTCTTCATCACCACAATTTATTTAAATGAAACTAAAACAGCAGAGTGGCGCATTTATTGTACCGCTTACTTATTTTTATTAAATTATTAGCGGCCAATATTAGGATTAAAAAAAAAATAAATAAATATCTTCATGAAATAAAAGCTTCTTTATTAAAACTCTTCTCCAAACTATAATTCCTTTGCTTGTATACTATTTGACATACTCTTTTTGATATTTAAATTGATTAAGCAATAACATTGTAACCCTGAAAAAAGAACAAAATTTCACTACACTGATTTTATTATAATGGTATTTTATTATTCAAATTTGCGTTATAATCAAGTTACAAGATTAATCATGTTTCTGCTTTTAAATGCATAAAAGTTAACGAATTTACAGATTTATATTTCTAGTAATTTTGATTGGCAAAGCAAGCAAAGCATTTTTAATTATATAATAATGAAACTACAAAATAAAATTTTAAATTGACTTACCCAAGAATCTTGGGGCTACACATTACTTGATCCACTACTTTTCTACTAGAGCACACGATTTAAAAGAAGGCCGAAGTGAGGGTGGACGGTCAATTTATAACTTTGCCGTCGAGGCTTCTAGAAGCTCCGTCCAAACTCTCGCATTTGATTGGCTAACGCAAACCACGGCGTCTTGCTTTGCCATTACAATAGCATATCGGCCTACCGCTACTGTCTAAACTTGAATTCTAATTTCTGGAACTTTCTTTACATTGTACTAACGGTACAGGTTGTGTTGAATTATTTGGTTTTTTAATAATGATGTGTTGTTAGTTTTAAGTGTTGGTACTACTAATTAATGTTGTTTTGCCTTACAGCTAGATGTTAGGGGGTAGATTAATTGTAAATTCAGAAGTTCCATTGAACTTCACTTAGAAGGGGTGGGACATCCGCAAATTGTAGGTAAGCGGACTAGGTTTTTGCATTTTGTTTAGGAATATAATGGGTGGGATTAGCTTGGGTGGGTGTTAGAGTTGCGTTTCTGCATTAGCTGTTCCAGTTTCCCTTTAAATTAATGGTTACGGTAGACCCGGACGGTCCAGGGACCTCCCTCGCAGAACGTAACTAGTGGGTTGGGAGTGGGAACCGTTAGGCAAACAGGGTGGTGGGAACAGTATTACTGTTCCCATCACCTTGGATCATTATAAATCTTGAATGACCTTGACCCACTTTCGGAAAGGTCAATGACCCCCCCCCCCGCCGAAAAAATGGAGCACCCCCCCTCCTTTCCCCCACTCCTACACCCCCACTCCTTCCCCCACTACTCCGGGTGAATGACCGGTCATGACCTGAAAAATTAAAATGGCTATAACTTGATGACGGATTTGAACAAGCGATACATCATTGAAAAGGTCTATGTAAAACAAACATTTTGGTAAAAGAAGAATGTGGTTATCTTATTTTAGTCAAAAGTTATGCGAATTATTTGAAATAAATACCTTCTCTTTCCCCTTTTCTCCCACCTCCTAGGTTAATAATCAGTCTTGGCCAGCTGCTACCCCTCTCATTTGCATATTTTTATAAAAGACGCACCGACTGCGGCTAACATTTCATTCTGATTCCAGACGTTACGCTGCGAACTTGGAGCCACAACCATGTCATCTCTGCCAACTACAACTTCTACTTCAACTTCTACTTCTACTTCAACTTCTACTTCTACTTCAACCTCTACTACGGCTGTTACTGCACCTAAGAAAACTCTTCGTCTGAAAAATCCTCCTGACTGGTACAAGAAGCAACTTGGATCCCAACCTTCAACTTCTGGCACTATTCTTCCGCCTACCAAGACTTCTAAACTTCGAAGCATTTTTTTCACCGCCTTCGCCTTCTACTTCGCTTTCAAACGACTCCACACCGCCATCAACCATCATGCCGCCTCCACAGAAGCCAGCTCCCCGTCCTAATACCCCTTCATTTGAAACTTTGCTTCATCGTCTTAGTACACCTGTCATTCCACTGTCACCATTGCCTCCTACCCCACCACTTACTATGCCTGAAGACCACACCTATCATAAAACTAAATCCACTAAGCCTACTCCCAAACCTGCTCCTAAGCCTGCTCCTTCAGAGCAATTTCAATTATTACAAGAAGAGCGTCGTAGGGCATTTAGCCGTCCCACTACTTGCCCTGAAGTGCTCACCAGGGGAATTAAGAAAGGATCAGCTTGTGGGAGGAAATGTGTTAAAAACGAAAGTTTTTGCCGTGTACATGTCGTGAAACATCTTTCTGGACCACAACTGACAGAAACCCCCACCGTTGAAGACGATCCTGAAATAATATCCGTCAGAGGAGAGAGGCTTAAGAAAGGTTTGAAATATTTTTTTCTAAGTGTTGTTGACCACCAACACATTTTGGCAAAATGTAACGGCTTAAAATATAAAATTAGAGTTTGTGAGCATTTGTGTAAAGAGAAGAGATTTAACAATTTAGATTCTCAAGACTTTCTCCTCAGGGATAAAAAGGATCGTATTACAAGGTGGGGGCGTAAACAGTAAATTCACTTAGTTTTTTCCAAATAGTTGCTTAAAAAAATAATGGGGGAGAAACACAATGCGTTATAGCGTTGTGTTTCTCCCCCATTATTTTTTAACACTCTAAGTCTCGTGACCTACTAACCTACTTCCATCCAAGTAGTAAGAAAAGTACTTCCCCCCACTCCTTTGGGTCGATGACTGGTCACGGTCAGCTCCTACCCCTCATTTGCATACTATTATAAAAGCGGAGCGAGCGTTGGTCACCCCTTCATTTTTCTTCTACACGCCGCTCTTGTCGTTTCGTCTCTGCTGTTTACAATATTTCTTGCTTCAAAATGCCTCCTCATCTGAATGAAAATTTCAATTTTTCCGAAATTTCTGATGTTTTTGAACAATCTGAAGACACTTTAAGTAACGACAGTGAAAGTGAAGATGATGAGGACGATGATGATTATACTGTTGAACTTAGTGAAGAACGTAAAGTCATAGCAATTGATCCACAATTTCCATTTGATACAATAGAAAAGTTTATGGCTGAAGCTAATAAATGGTTGGACTCAGGATGTTATGTACGAATTGACTCTTTTATATTGTATGGTGATAGTCATTCTTTCCTTGTCACACCAAATGACAGAGACCGCATGTTGCAGTGGGCACAATCTATGATGGAGTGCTATGAACAAGGTGTGGACACTGGCGGCTATTTTCTTGCACAAATAGTGTAATAACAAAATTATCCTTCCCCCACCCTACACCCTATCCCTTTCAAATCCTATAAAGAAGGGGGAAAGGAGTGGGGATTATAAAATGGTGGGGGAATGTGTTTAAATGCAGGTTGTTTGAAGAGACTTTTATTATTGTGGCTTTAGCAGAAACAGCATGGAGTTTAAATCTTCAGCAAAAATAAGGAACAACATAATAAAGAGAGAAATTCGCAAGAAAGAAAAGATCGAACTTATAAAATTACAACTTATAATACCTTCTATTGAAATTGGATGTAGCAAAATAAAGACTTTGGTGAAAACTAACGAATATTTGTTACAATTGCTAAAAACAATCGAAGAATTGAAAAGCAAGAATGGACATTCTACATAGTAATATTTGAACATTTTAATATAAATAAGTAAACCAAAAAAAATAGATGTAAAATAGAGAGCGAGGAATAGATCACTTTGTGGTAATGGACTAACATGCCACTTAGTGCTCTATTCCTCATTCTCGCGTTAAATTGGATTACCTTGACCTATTTGTTAGACTGTTAGAATTTGGTTAACACTGTTGAATTTCAGTTTTGAACTAACGTTTATTTTTGTTGAACTGTTAGTTTTTTTAACACTGTCGAATTTTAGTTTTGAACTAACTTTTAATTTATGCGAATTTTTAGTTCAACTCTAGTTAATTTATATGCAAATTTAGTTCAACCAAGTGCCTGTGCTCTAGCCATTTCCACCCTAACATTTGTTCTTTCAACATCTGTCCCATAACATCTGTCCTAACAGATGTTTGGAGGGCAGGTGTTTGGTTTTAAAAATAACTAAAATTAGTTGGGTGGGGGAAAGTTAGTTAAAGCTTGAATATAAAGAAGTATATACTAAAACTCCAATGGGAATAAAGAACACGAATGAACAATTAGTTTGTAGAAGGTTAATATTTTTATTCAAAACGTTTGATTTCCTTGGATAGTGAAGAAGATGAAATAGTGGTGGGGAACAAGGAAAAAGGATATGTTCCTTTTTTACAAAGGAAAAAGGATATGGTTAAAGTCCGGTGGTTAGGGTTTGATAAAAGTGAAGACTCTTGGATTCCTTCAAAAGACTTAGTATAGTTGTTTAATAGCTCATTGTGTGTTTAACCTTTATACAAGATGGAGATTGTACAACAAAAAGACCGATTTAATATCAATAACATTGATGAATTGACAGTTGACAATGATAAGTTAAATCATGGAAAACATGGTGAATTACTATCAAATACGATAAGATGTCTAATAACTGGTCCTTCAAATTGTGGAAAAACTAATGTTGTTTTTAACCTTATAACTAATCCTAAAGGATTGCGTTTTAATAATATATACATTTTTTCAAAATCATTGCAACAACCAAAATATCAATTATTAGATAAAGTACTTGCAAGTGTACCTGAAGTGAATTTTTACAAGTTTAATGCCAGTGAAACAATTATGCAACCAAATGAAGCAAAACCATTTTCTATTTTTATATTTGACGATGTTTCTTGTGAAAATCAAGACACAATAAGGAATTATTTTGCTATGGGAAGACATCATAATATTGATAGCATTTATATTGGTCAAACATACAGTAAAATTCCAAAACAACTTATAAGAGACAATGCAAATATGTTGATCATCTTCAAGCAAGATGAAACTAATTTAAAGCATATATATAATGATCATGTAAATGCGGATATGCCATTTGAAAAATTTAAAGAGATGTGTGGCAAAGCATGGAATGAGAAATATAGCTTTCTCGTTATTATGAAGGAAGAAGATATTAAAAATGGTAGATATCGTATAGGGTTGGATAAATTTGTATTTATGCGTTGAACTACCGATGCTACATCTAGTTACACGTTGAACTTCACAGTGTAAACATGGTGAATCAAGAAAAACTATTGAAAGAAATAAAATCACTCAGTGATTCTATTAGGATGAAGAATCGTGCATTGAGGATGGGTTTAAGTGAAAGAGAAGAATTTCTAGAGACTACATTTAAACCTATTACGGAACCTTTAAAACAGATATCAGAAACTATTGGTAAACCTCGTTATGAAGGAGATGTTTTACTACCAGTTTCTAAACAAGAAGTACAAGCATTAAAAAAGAAGAAGATGATGATTCATATACAAGTGCTAGTGAGCAAGAAGAAACAAAAGAAGAAGAAGAACCAATTGTTGAAAAGGAAGAAGAACAGCCAATACCTGAAGCTGAACAATCTATTCCAAATTTAACTCAATTGAGTAGCGATATATTACAACATGGACCTCTTGGAAGAAAATATATAATGAAAATGCTACATGACATGAAATCAAACCCGAATTTGAGTAGATCACACGTATACGGAGCAAGAATTGATGGGAATGAATTGAAGATTGGCGATTACAAGCTTGAAATAACACAAGACGATTACATCATTATTGGTGAGCATAGATATAAAGGAACAAAAGGATTATATGAATTAATTTTTAAAAACATACCACTAAGATATTCATCCAAAGATTTAAGTGTTTTTAAGGAGATTCTACAAAATACTAACGCTCATAAAAGAAACTACTTAAAGGATGGAATGATTAATCGTTCACGTGCAACAAAATATAACATCGTTATAAAAAAGTTGTTTCCTCCACGAAAATTGCCAACATTACGTACTGCACCAGCGGTGAGACAACCACTGAAAAGAAAATCTTTATCACTTATGGATTTATCACTTCTTGAACAACATGGTAAAAAGAGTAAAGGAGATACTTCAACATCTGGTAAAGGATTGATGAAAAATCTATACAATACAAATGTGATTTACTACAACGACATCAATAAATTGGTTGATAGAATGAGACTATTGCATGAAGCCATGGAAGCTGGTCATACAGGTTTAAATAATGAATGGGTAGCTCTGATTGACGAACTCAGGAATCGCGGCATAATTGTATAATTGTCCGCGGATATATAAGAGTTGCAGGTGTATAATGTGTCAGTTCTAACATGAGCGTCGACAAGTTCGGACGATACTCCGCGTTAGGAGTGCAAGTTGGAGAAAACAGAAAAAGAAGTGGATTACCACAAACACCCGAAGGTGACTATAACATAAATAATAAACGTTTAAAGTTTGTTAGAGATCCAGAAGAAGATGGAGATGCAACAAATTTAAAAACAGTGAAGGAGGAAACATCTACAAGTTTAAAACTTGACAACAACCAACTGTATGATGCAAAATCTCACAGGGTTACTAATGTTGCAAAACCAGTCAACAATGGAGATGTTGTTAATAAAGGCTATTTGCTATCTGCGATGGATTACGCTTGACTGTTGCAAAAGACTAAAAGTGGAAAAATGTACAATGCTTTAAATTATAAAATAACTAATGTGGCAGATCCAACTGATGATACAGATACAATCAATAAGCGTTATTTGCACTCTGTAATACCAGAAAAGAAAAAGGATGGATTTTCTTTTTATAAATATACTATAAACGATATTGGATATCCTAAAGATGAAAGTGATGGTGTTAATATAAAATATATTAAAGATAATTGTATTTTATATAATGATGCTGTTATTGATTGTCATGGAAAAGTGTTGTCCAATCTGAAAGATGGTTCAACTCCATCGGATGCTGCTACCATGAGACAAATGAATGAAAGCTTGAAGAAAGGAACATCCGCTTTTGTTAAACAAAATCAGGTAGTGTCAAAGAAAGGTGATGAGTTTATGCAAGGAAGTGAAAAGTTTACCTTACTACAACTAAAAAATGACAAGTGGGATGGAAAAAATAAAAGATTGTCAAATATAAGTTTAGGCACGGAAGAACATGATGCTGTTATTTTAACACAAGTGCCACAACTATCAGCTACTGGTGTTAACTTTATATGTGGAGGTAGACGATTAACCCATGTAAAATCTGGTAAAGATGATAACGATTGTGTTGTTGTGAAACAAACTATAGTTTTAGATAAAATAAATAACTTATATGATGGAAAAAATAGAAGAATATCTAACATATCAGCAGGAATAGCTCCGAATGATGTTGCTACTATTAATCAAGTTATAGCAACCTTTAATAACGATCCATCTGTGTATACATGTAATGGTAAACGTATCACAAATCTTGATAATCCAACAAATTACAAAGATGCTACTAATGTAGAGTATGTAATGAATCTTGTAGGTAATGTAGTTATTGATATGCATAATCATTTAATAAAAACATCGATGAAACACAACAAAATCGAAGATTCTCAGAGAAACCAATGGATTAAAGATGAAATCATTGATAGATACTAGTAAAACTTATGAATATTTAAGTATGGAATATACAAAAAAGGATTCATTATCATAAAGTATTTCATAGAGTGAAGACGTTGGTTACATAAAACAGCATAATGAAGACCATATCGCTCAGTCGTCGTCAAGACAGCGGCAAGAGAGGACGTGGTTTAACATCAGCTGCATTATCCCTGCTCAGACGGATTCCAATTGGTACTGTTGTGAATCGAGCGATAGACGCTTTACCATACGAATTACATCTGCCCGGAGGTTATCAATATTGTGGACCTGGAACTAAGTTGGCAAAACGTTTAGCAAGAGGAGATCCTGGAATTAATAAATTAGATCAAGGTTGCAAAGAACACGATATAGCATATTCAAAGTATAAAGATTCAACAAATAGATCAATAGCAGATAAAATTCTAGCGGAAAAAGCTTGGCAAAGAGTAAAATCAAGTGACGCAAGTATTGCAGAAAAAGCATCGGCTTGGGCAGTAACTACAGCCATAAAGACGAAAGCAAAGTTAGGTGGTGGAAAACGTCGCAGAGGAAGACCTGCAAAGAGAGGCACTCCCAAAAGAGGTGGAAACATTAAAAAAGGACGTCGTAGAACTCATAAAGCAAGTGTAAAGAAGACTTCTGTTTGGCAAATGGTAAAAAACGGAGCAGGTTTATACCTAAGACCATACCGTGTGTACTAAATAAGAAGAATCAATTGATAATTCCAAATAAAGCCTTAACAAATCATCAGTTAAATGATTATGTAAAATGTTTGAAAATACCATTCTTTCGAGGAGTTTTTATGAAAGATGCATTACCAACTAAAATATGGAAAAATGAAACTGGAATAGTAAATTTGGATTCCACCTATGGTCCAGGTACTCATTGGGTATGCTATAAAAAGCTCGGACAAACCGTTTACTACTTTGACAGTTTTGGCAATCTACCACCGCCAAAAGAACTTCAACATTATTTTCGAAACTCAAAAAACATTTTTTACAATTACAAAAGAGAACAACCTAACAATACTGAAATATGTGGGCATTTATGTTTGGAGTTTCTAGCGAAAAGTGTCAGTCAGCTTTAAGATGTCATCGTATACAGTGTCATTGAGTGGAAATTCATCCACATTGAAAAGTACGCTGTTCCCAGCATTGCGTCTATCCAAGGAACGATTATGGGAAGCGGCATTACTTGATTTGACTACCTACAACTCAATTCCCAATGTTACGGAAGGGAAGAACAATTTCCCACATTATTATGAAACTAAGGATGCTGCAGGAAAATACTCAGAATTGAAAATAATTACATTTCCTACTGGAGCTTATGAAATTGATGATATAAACCAATTATTACAGAAACAACTCGGAGAAGACAATATCACCGTTAAAGGAAACAATAATACTTTAAAAGCAGAAATAACTTCAAAATATTATATTGATGTCAGCTTGGAACAGTCGATTGGCAGTTTACTTGGATTTACAGATACAAAAAAGAAAATCTTAACTCCTGGAACTACTCATTCAGGTGATTCAACTGTAACAATATTGAAAGTAAATAGTATCGATGTCACATGCAACATTATACACGGATCGTATAGAGATGGAGTTAATCAACATATTTTACATACATTTTATCCAACAGTGGCTCCCGGTTTTAAAATTGTTGAGAAGCCACAAAACTTGATGATTAAAATTGGATGGAAAAACTGCTTCAACAGTTCCTTTTATAAATAACCCGATGGCATATCTTTTTGATGAAATAAGATATGAAATATCAGGGGTGACGGTTGATTCAACAAAAAAGGTTGGTTTAACAACGACATTGAAAGGATTAACATCATTAACACCGCATGAGAAGAATTCAATAGTCACCGCCGGATGGGTTGCCCCCGATAAAGACACTATAACACCAGCTTCCAACGGTCACTTTGATTTTCATGTACCTTTACGATTGCTTTTGGGATTCGCTGAAGATTACAAACGGGTAATAATAAATGTCAAACAAGAATTAGTATTACTCAGATCTTCAACTAATAAGGACTTGATACTTGCGGACCCTGCAACTACGGAAGATAAACTGGAATGGCAACTACAGTTGGATAAAGTTGTTTGGAGAGTACCTCATGTAAGATTGGCCGATGAACATAGAATCCTATTATTGAGAAAGTTGAAATCTGACCGTGATATTGTAATGCCATTCCGAAGTTGGGAATTTCATGAATACCCTACACTACCTCAGACAGAACGACAAACATGGACCGTCAAGACATCAACTTACTTGGAACGAGCAAGGTACATAATACTCGGTTTTCAAACTAGGCGAAAAGATGTTATCACTGCAAATGCTGGTCAATTTGATCACTGTAAAATAAAGAATTGTAAAGTTTTCCTAAACTCTCAATTCTTTCCCTATGACAATTTGAATGTCATGTTCAGCAAAAAACGTTTTTCCATTTTATACGATATGTATGCAAGATTTCAATCGTCATATTATGGAAAAACTAATACACCACTATTATCACCTGACCAGTATTATTCCAAGGCTCCAATAATTGTAATCGATTGTTCAAAACAAAATGAATCGGTAAAATCATCAAGTGTGGATATAAAAATTGAAATGGAATTTGAAGAACCAGTAGCGGATGGAACTTCGGCATACTGTCTAATTCTACATGATAAAATAGTTACTTACACACCGCTGACCGGAATTGTGAAGAATGTACTTTAAGAAGAATTGTACAACGACTGCAAATTTTTGAGGTTAGAATTATCTGCTTCAATTTTTGAGGTTAGAATTTCATTTGTGAAAGACAAGTTGAAAACAAACAATTATGTAATTGTATAAATTTCAAGGATTTTACGAAAAATATAAAAGCGAGAAAATAATTAGTGGAAACTTCATTCTATCTTCAACCGTCGTATGGGAAACATCATTCGCAAGATGAATTCTACTAACGGAGAAGAAAATACACCTCTAATGGATGATAATAGTTCAGATATAGAAAAACAAGTTGAACGAGAAATGGACGAGTTCCTAAAGTTTAACAAACATAAGAAGAGAGAAGAAGAAGAAGCTGAAAAAGAAGTAAAAAGGAAGAAGGTTGAAGTTAACATTACAACCAATAATGTAACAGAAGTATTTCTTCGGATTATCTACCCAATTTCTTCATGCATGACAAAAAGCATATCAGTTGGAATTTTAAAATCAATGGATTATTCACCAATTGTTATTTTAAATCATGGAAACAAAATGGTTACTTTCAGTGAAACTACTTGGGAATCTCTCATGAAACATTTACATCTTTTGGAGTGCTATTTAAGTAACAATACATTTGGAAGAAGAACAAGATTAAGTTTTTTGGAATCAAATATTGAAGTTGATATAGTAAAACATCGTGGAGGACAAATTGTTCGCTTCAGAGATTTAACTACACACAAAGTTAAATTATATTTCACTAAAGAAGAATTTTACACTTTAAGTTGTACTACCGGTCCCGTCACCAGATATTTGAAACAACTAATATTTTCAAGTGCAATAATTAAAGACTATCTAATTGATACATTGGACAAACAACCTTTTGTTCCAATTTTATACGGTCCCGTGGATACTTCAATCTTTAATAGAATACCTCAAGAAGTTGAAATGTGGAGACAATTAAACAACTATCACACCAATTTTAATATTGATGAAGTGGCACAAGAAGTGAAAGAAGAAGAACAATCCTGTCTATTATAAACATCGGCTCATTCAATTTTTAAGTCAGTTGTTAGTAAGACTTCATCATGAATAAACGGGTTTCGTTTTCTAATGCGCCACACATAATGGAAGTTAAAAGAGGTATAATTGAATTTCAAGCTTTCCGAGGAAATGATGGTAATTTTATTATTAAAGAATTAGTAATCTTGGACATGAACACATCAGTAGTTTATCATTATTTGTTCAAACCTCCAGTACCATTTAATAGACTAACAACTAAAGCGAAAGTTACAAACAAATGGTTGAACAAACATTTTCACAACTTAAGATGGGATGAAGGTTTCATTAATTATAACATGATGCCGCACATTATGAATCATTATTGCAAAGAGTTTAAAATTATCTACACAAGGGGATTGGAAAAAGCAAATTGGATACAATCATTTACAAGCAACGAAGTGATTAATGCAATAATTGATAAAGATTTCCAATGCTACTTCAACGAACTTTGTATTTCATCAAAAAGTCTTAAACATCGAAGGTCGCAGTGCGCTTTAAAGAATGCCTACCGCTTGAACAATTTCCTTCAACAAAGTGGTGGGTGTAGTGTCAGTAGTGGGGGTAGTGTCGATTATAAAAGCGAGAGCGCTACCATGACGCAGCATGAGTATTACTCTAACCTCCGAAGAGACAACATCTCCAACGGACATTCTTATTAACAAGAAGATTAACAACAACATCAAGATGGCATCACAGAACTTACTTCAAAGTTTAGTTGATCAGTTCAACGCTCATTCTAAGTCATCAATTCTACCTACATAGAAATGTTCTGAACTAAAAGAAGAAAAACACTACATCATTCATACAATCAAGAAAATGGAAACTTCAGTAGGTGATGCTATTAATTGCACATTGAGCGAGGCTCCATATACAGTTGGTGACGAACCAAAATTTCAGATCTTCTTACCAAGACGCTTTGTACAACTTCTTCAAAATGAAGATCTTCGTGTAGTTCAACCCGGCGCACTCTATTTGGTTTCGTACGGACCAAGTGGAAACAACTCAACTGAACTAACTATTCATGTAACACCTACTACTGATTAGTTTGTACATAACATTGTAACTATTTATTTGTAATTGTTTTTCAATAAATATAATATAAAAAAACAAAAAAATTAAAAGAAGCAACATATTGTGATGTCTTTGTACATTACAATATGTTGCTTTTTTTTAAAAATTCCACGGGATGACCTTGACCCACTTTTGTGTGATTATAAAAGCGAAAATCTACTTGTAAAATTCATCAGTCTACGACTACCTTTCGTACCGTGCACATCTCGCTCACTCTATCGCTTAATATAAAAACTAAAAGATGTCTCTCAAAGTCAAGTGTGCATCTTATGATACCAACACCATTACAACTTTTGAACAACTCGAAGATTTAACCAACGAAATGCGAGTTTTACTTACCGGTGGTTATCACTTAACTGTTGATGTTAGTGCTACTAATACAAGGATGTTCACTAAAACAAAATATTGCGATGATGAAATATTTATTTCTACACAACCTACAACTTCTTCATCGCCAACTGGTCAACATAACATCAAGTTCCAAAAGTATTACCAATGTTGAATAACTTTTGACAGACAAAACTACAACTAAAAAATCACGTGATCAATGTGAGTTAATAAAAAGGATGTAATACTTGTATAAATAATCATTCGCTTCTCAGCTCTCACCACGACAAGACCTATTTAAGAAAATGTTGTACAGAATGATGATTCAACTTGATGGAAAAATCTATGGAAAAGATTACAACACTGTTGAACAAATGACTAAAGATATAGATGTATTAGCTAAAGAAGGATACCAAGCTAAATTAATTTTAAAATTTCCTGAAGTACATCCACTATCAATAGAAGAAATAGTTGCTATGGCTAAAGCTGAGAAAGATAAAAAGTCTGAAGAAAACAAAGAAAAACAAACTTCTTAAGTATCAACATTCCTTACATTAGTAAGGTATAATTTTTTAAAACTCCGTTTGGATGACCTTGAAATTACCCCCACCACTTTTCACAGTACATAAAACTCGCTATTCATCACTATACAATCTTATTCTTTCACTAGACTCCGCACCATCAACATGGAAGAGCAAAAATACAAGTACAAACCTCGTTACTGTTGTGAACAACAGTGTACAGATTTAGGACCAATGATGGTGGATGGGTTAGCTTGAACTAAATGTGAATTCTTCGGATCTTGTTATTGCAAATGCAAAACAAAACAACTATCGCCACCGGAATTGCGAACTTTCAAATTTTACAAATCAAGATATTTTCATACATGTTGTCCTCAAAGATGTTTCAAATTTCACCCTCTAGATCTTGCTCATTGTCAACGCACCAAGTCTCATCAAGATGATTTTTGTACACATATGATAAAAAGATGTAAATACAGATCAGATTGGTATTCCGATCCTGTAGAACCATCAAATGTGTAATTTCAGTTTTACACTCTTTTTTAAAACTTCAATTGGATGACCTTGAGATTTCCCCCACTACCGGTTGTAATTTTTATATAATATTAAATTCAACTTTAAATCATTTCACTTCCAACATTCTAACTAACAACATGGAAGCAAAATTTATCAAGTTTGAACATATAATAACTGAGAGGGAGGAGATGGAAGAATTGTTTCAAAACTTACTTTCTATCATGGACAAATATCCTATGAGATGGTTCAGAATTGTGGTTCAATATTTAAATCCTGGTGAATTATTTTCTTCATCGTCATCATCACAGAGTGAGGAAGACGAAACAACTAATTCAGTTAGAATAATTGAATTACAAGATGAAGAAGAAGAACTTAACGCTTTATTTGATCATAAGCTCAAGGTCGCCATTATATAAGCCCCCTCCCTATGCGCCGATCCTCATTCCATCACCGACTCTCCAACAATGAACAACTCTCCATTGGCCCGAATGAATTCTAGTTTTGAAATAAACTCTAAAGAAGAGTTACAAGACATTTTTAATATTTTACAAGAACTTGTATATAATTTTACAACCATCAAAATGAATTTGGAAATAACATACGATTGTCCTATTTGTGATAAGGTTGAAAGTTTGGACGAAGACAGTTTACTAAATCTAACTCCTGCACCATCTGACACTACTGATGGTAATAATGAAGAGCAACGTCTTTCCCCCACCACTTCTTTGTAATTCATCCTTCCCCCCACCACTTCTTTATTTAACTAACATTTCTCCCTTTCACTTCTCATTCCATCTTCAACTTCTGAACTATCAACATCACTTATTTTAAAATTTCAAACACTAACACAATCATGATGGATATGATGGATGAAGTTCCCTTCGTAACTAGAATGGAAGAGGATAAATTAAAATTGGAAATTAAACGATTGGAAATGGAACGGGAAAACCAACTCGAAATGTTACATTTGTTCAAGCTTTTCAAATACATCATCTGGGGACTCTGCATTTACCTTCTCATCGTCGTCGGTGTTTGCATTTACAACTCTGTAATTCATCACAAAAGTTCAACTTGTTTAAACTCTGCTGTTGCACATTAATTGTATGTTCACTAATAAAATTCAAAAGTTACTTCAACCTATCCTACTATCACCAACTAGTTCAACTTAGAACTATTTCTGGTGGTAGTTGGGTAGGCTTTTTTAAAACTTACTCTGGATGACCTTGACATACTTTCCAGATCCCAGTTATAAATTTGAATTTCAGTTTTAAACTAACTTTTAGTTTTGTTCAACTACTAAGAGTTTTGTTAACACCATCAAATTTCAGTTTTCAACTAACTTTTAATTTATGTACACTTTTAGTTCAACCCTAGTTACTTTATTCGCAAATTTAGTTCAACCGACCGCCAACACCATCTCCACCCCAATATTTCAACATCTCTGCCCCCAACACCTGCCCGTAGGGGCTGCCTGGACATCTGTTCGGTTTTAAAAATATAAAATAAAGGTAAAGGAGTGGGGGTGGTGCATGCTCACCAATGGAAAACTAAGGTTTGAGGTTAGAATTATCCATGGCGGCCGCCATGTCTAGTTCAGTTTCACCACATAGAGTCGGCGACCGGTTATTGGTCTAAAGGAGTGGGGGAAGGGGTGGCGGGGGAAGGTTGCCATTTTATAAGCCCTCTCCCTAGGCGGCGCTTCTCATTCCATCGCCAACTTTCAAATGATAAACACCTCTCCCATGGCACAAATGAATTATCCCACTATCACCAACTAGTTTAAATTTGAACTATTTCTGGTGGTAGTTGGGTAGGCTTTTTGAAAACTTACTCTGGATGGCCTTGACATACTTTCCAAGCCCCCAGTTATACCTGTTAAATTTCAGTTTTCAACTAACTCTTAATTTTTGTTCAACTGTTAGAGTTTAGTTAACACAGTTGAATTTCACTTTTAAACTAACTTTTAATTCATGCCCAATTCTACTTCACATTGAGGGCATATGCTCTCGCCATCTGCACCCTGCAGCTGCCCTGGCAGCTGACACCATCTGACCCCTGCAGCTGCCCTGGCAGCTGACGTCACTTCCGGTTTAGAAGTGGCTTTTTCCCTCTACTATTATTGTAAATTCAACGAGTATTTTAGTTTGCCGCATTGGGAGGGATCTTTCCAATCAATTTTCTAGAAAGGTTTCCAAAAATTTAAAGAAGTATATTTCAATTAATTTAAAAATCAATTCTATACAGTCTTGATAGGCAAAATTAAATGCAAGGTGCATTGATGGTCTAGGTATGGTGGGCTGCAAACCAAGGAAAGAACGTCATGAGTAGTCTACCGACTTATTTTCCACGTGAAAAACAACTCTTATACACGAATGCTTTAGAAAATTGAACGCTCTTATTATATATAGTGTTATATTTAAAAAAAAATCGCAGAGTTGTTTATATGTGAATAACTGTATTCTTAAAATGTAGCCTAATTAGGCCAATTTGCAAATAGGAGCTATAGTTTCATAATGGTTTGCCGTAACCATAACTTTTACTCATGCAATGTGTATTGGAAATCTTCCCTACTTTAATTTTGTAAATATTACCTGGGGGCCGAGCATTTTCTCGGTAAACTTTAACAATCCTGTATAGTATTATCAGTTATAGACAGTCTGATTAAATTCCAAGTGCCAAAAGGCTTGTTCAAGAAAAAGCCGTTTGAAAAAAATCTTTTATTTGTTCACCAACGGATTACAACATTTTTAAGTTTTTGAAATCGTTGGGAATACATACATACAAATATACATTAGTCGTATTAGAGTATATAGGATTCAGAAAGAATGCATCGTTTTGGAGTTATGGAAAAAATACTTAAAAATGCTTCGTTTCAACGTGTTTTTTCTCGGAAAGAACAACAAATATTTCGGCTCAAACTTCAGATTTAGATTCAGCACCCCAAAGAAAAATATAAAACTTCAAAGAACTCCAATAATAATAATAATGCTATTATAATATACATGAGAGATTATGTTACCACATTAATAAACCCGGAATAATTTGCCGGTTTTATCGACAATTAATTATATGGCAATATTTTTACCATTTCCATGTAAAAAATAATTTTAAATTTTGAAATTTGCAAAAAAAAACAATTTCTTACTGACCTCTCACTTAAGGAATCATCGATTAATTACGTAAAGAGGGCCAAGGGGGAAAATAGACTATATTTAAAAGGTGCATCTAAACTTTATCACTTATATCAACAAACACTTAATAATAATAATAAAAAATAATATTTTACTGACAACTTTAATGATTAACAAATAAAATTTGGTAAATGAAAAAAATGGCATAATTTTTAGGGTGTCAGCTTGGATTTTAAAAATAAAAAGCTTTCTGAACAACAAAATGAGTTTCTACAGCGATGGGTGTAAGTGGCACTTCAGCAGTACGTAAGTGATATCTCAGGCTTTGAAGTGACAAGTATAACATGTCAGCAGGGGTTTGTGGGTACGTTAGCGCTTCAGCACCTTTTTTATAACCTTTTTTAATGACTCATTGTTTCAGTCAAACATGACTTTGAGTATTAAAAATATTAAAAAATAGTCCTGTCTTAAGCCACACTCAGTGTAACTGACTGCCTGAAAAATGTTGGAGATTAGAATTGTTTATATACATAAATTCAAGCTTTACACATAATTTAAATTTTATTTTACATCAAAGAGGCCTGCAGTTTAATCAAATACACTGAAGATAGAATTCAAGGGCAGGGCAAAGGTCACGGGAAATGTCAGTTGCACTGCAGGGTCTGTGACGCTATTGTGGCTACATCCACCCAAGGTGAAGTTGAACGTTGTTAAAGGATTCATTAACTTTACATAAGAGGTAATAAAATATTACCACGCTTACATGACATGCTTTCAGATTTAATTGCGAGTTATTATGATGCAATATTAAAATGTAATTATACGACATGCACGTATGTTAAATGATTATTTGTTTAAATAATTATGAGCATTAAATACAAGAAATAAATATTAACATGGAATATTCAGAATATCTTAGTTTTTTGTAGGGAGTTTAGGATGTTACGAAACTGCTTTATATTTATCTTTACAATTTATTAAAATAATATGAATTTCCTTAGAAATAATTATACAATGTGGAAAGGAATCAGCCTGATATGGATGAATTAAAAATTATTTATCAGTAATATTTGAAATTGTGATGGGTGGATTGTCCATTTACGTCTTTCTCATTAGCGAATTGAAATGTTTTAACATGTATTTTTCGTTTAAAATCAAAGAAGTGAAAGTAGCCTAGTAACCTGTGAATTTTTACTCCCGAATAATTAATGTATTTATTCCTTATATAACGAAGTGGCCCAGATCTCTTGATTGAGTGGCTGGATAAGGAGCGAGCCCCACGGGCGTAAGCCAAATTTAGGCCTAGCCTGTCGTGCGTGTGTTCCACTTGCTCACGGTTTTTTTGCTATCTCAAACAGGTCATTTGCCTCAGCAAAAGAGTGGTAGCTATAGCCTCTCCCCAAACGGCCTTAGCTACGGTGTTACACTTTAGTTCAATTAGAACAAAGAAAATTTGTTAAATCATCATAAGTTAATCTAAATTTCTTCCCTTATGAATTTTAAATTAATATTTTATTCCTATTAAAATCATGCAACCTACTGTACGATATGCAATATTTCAATAGGAAAAATAATAAAAATTTTGCATATGTGTCAAGACGTTATGTAAGTTATAACAAATGGTTATATTTAGCTTTATATATTTAGGCTATATATAAAATGGTTAATATTTAGCTTTAAATGATGTAAGTTTATTTGCACATACGTTCTTTAAGTTCTGGTGTTTATTTCAAGTTCAAAAAGACATCCAGATAAATTTGAAATGATTTTCAGCTTCTTTACCCACATTCGGTTAACTAATTGTAACAATAGTCCAATTCAAATTTTTTACTAAGGCGGAAATGGCAGGGAAACAAATTTTAAATTAAAACAAAATAACAAAGAAACATAAAAAACAAATAACTTCGAATACATTAGATCTTTTGAGGTCGGGTTTCGAATATACTGCTCAAATCATGTATGATCCAGCAAAAGCCAGTGGAATTGTTTCTAATACTTCCTTGTAATGACAGTGTTCATCTATTATTCAAAAATTAACGGTTACCTCTGGTAAATCGTTTTGTATATTAAGCTTTAGAAGGTTGTTTTATGAAATACTGTTTGTAGTATGATGCCTAAAATGTCCTAAGTTGTATCGGCCATTTTATTAATTTCCTTCTTTTAAGAGATTTAAAAAGGCTTAAAAGTATTTTGCTACGGCTAATTATACTCAGCGTAATAGAAAATGTTGACCTATTTCCAAGAAGTCATAAAATTAGACAATGGTTGTTGTAGAAATCAAGAAAAACCTATTGTTATGTGTCGTTTAAATGATAAGAAAACTAAATATATTCTACTGTTTATGGGAGGGGGGATAAGATATAACGGCTTGAATTATCTGCTAAAAACAGCCTTAGTCAATTGGTAAAAACAAAATATTTGTCCTAGCACACAAACAAACAACTCATTGAAGAATATTTTGAATATTTTATTCATATTGCTATTGAAAAATACATTATTTTAGCTATTCAGAGCTAATACGTTACATAGAGTTAGTGAGAAAATTGACAAGCTTTGAAAACAGTTAATTTATATACACATGTATCTATCAACATAAATTAATTAACTTATTTTATCAGATTATTTTTACGCCAAAGCAACAGCAGTAGAGGGGAAGTCATGTTTTATTCAACGACAACAGTTAGCAGTCTGCAGTCAAGTGTAAAACATTAACCGAAATGTTCCTCCTTCTATCTGGAGGGATAAAGGTGAAGTTGCTTCATTGTTGTTATTTTATATTTTTTTTTACAGCTTCATTCACTTAGGGAATTAAAATGACGCAGTTTGTACATCAAGTATCAATTTAGATTATGTTTCTTTAAGTATTGATCTTAGATTGTAACTAATTTTACTTTGAACGTTATCATATTTTGAAACGTATTAAAAAATTCGTATAACAATTATAATTTTGAAATAACATACAAAATTCGAATATCCCTAGAAGCTACTCTATTTATAATTAAGACTATATATGTATATATATTTTTTATTTTAAGAAAATGTATAGCATACCTCGTAAAGCCTATTTAGTGTTGTAAAAATACATTTTATAATGGACAAAATATCACAAACCATTTTGAGTTTAGAAGATTGTCGCCGCTTGTATCGTAGACCTTGTATCCGGTCAAGATCTGCCGTCGTCTATTTGCACTTGACAAAGTTGACAGGGCTTATTTCCCCAACGCTTGTGATTTCCGAAAAGGCCGCTTATTTTCGGAATTTTATTTTTGTCTGGTTATATATAATTTTGAAGTAAAATATAGATTAATGAATACAAATTTTGAATGCAAAACCTCAGTTGTCTAAGCCATAATTATTTATTTTTAACTAAAGTCTTGAATGTTTACGTAGTGTATAAAAACCATAAACATGTTGTTGTTCACGTAAATCTTACAGCAGCAGACTGTATTTATTTTGGAATTCCGGTATGTTGTTCTTCTTTCCCCCAAGAGCACTGCCAGACATGTCATTCCTCGTCATTTGTCATATAATTTATTTTTTGACCAATTGACTCGAAACACATTGTGTTTGAATCTCAATTAAAACTACCGTTTCTTTTGAAACATCGATTATTTTTAAATATCTTATAAAGTCCTGTTAACATGTTTTTTAAACATGTCCGTAAAATCATTAATTTTACTAAAAACTTAGTACTAAAAACAAAGCACTAAAAAAATTGAACTGTCATTTCTATTTTGTAAAAAACTATTTTGATTATAAACAAAAAAGTTCCCCTCACAAACCACATTCGTCTGGACGAACCCTTTTCTTAGAGCCATAAACAATAATTTTTTGATTAAAAATAAAGGAATTTTGGCTTTTCCTTTTTAAAATTGCTCTTATAGGGAATAGACGGAGTCAGGATTGATTCCAACGCCATCTTAAATACAAAATTCCTAATATTAAGAAATATGGCCAAAGAAATATACTTACTAGGATTTTCACATAAAAATAAGATATTGTATGAGTCATATTGTTATGTTTTATTGAGTTAATAGTCTCATTTGGTCTTCCATGACATTTCATGACTTTTATTACTTTATCATTTATTTGTTAACGGGGCATTTAAGGCGTAGTGATTATTTACAATCTGAAGGTTTGGGTCTCAAACATTTAAGAGATTGGATCCAATAAAAAAATTATTTTTAGGACATTCCCGTTAGATGTTAATTTAGTATCTCATTTTAAGAAATATCCATAACCTCACGCAATGAAAACTATTGCAATAAGACCGTAAGTAGTGTAAAATTGCGGCCGCTGGCCCAGTTCAAGGTCACCTGAGGGATGACGTCATCGAGGTCAATGACCTCACCGATGACGTCATCGATGACGTCATCGATGACGCAATCGATGACGTCATCACTAATGACGTCATTTCGATGACGTCACACCCATGACGTCACAGAAATGACGTGCTGATGACGTCATCACCCCTTACGTCATCAAAACGACGTCACCGACGCCACTAAGGTCAAGGTCACGCAGAAACTTAAAATTTTTTAGCACTTTTGCCGTTTCTCGCACTACGCTCCGAGTTTCAGTCAGAGTCCCCGTGACCTTGACCACTTGGAGCGAATTTTCGACAAGAAACGGCAAAAGTGCCAAGTTAAACTCGAGTTTCTGACATGACTCTGCCTAAATGGGCAATCGGTTATCCCTCAGGTGACCTTGAACCAGTACAACGCCCGCAATTTCATGTTACTGTGACCTTGAACACTTAACAACGGAGCGCCGACACCGATGCGCACCCCACGACAGCCATCGAGTGACTGACTGTCAGGCTCTGTGTATGCTAGGTATATCGGCTTGAGAGACTAAGACTCTAAACTGTCAGGAATGGGAGTAACTAACTGAACTTTCTACTCTTCAACTTTTTTAAAACTCCATTTGGATGACCTTGAGATTTCCCCCTCCACTTCCCCATATACCTAGAGTACACAGAGCCTGATAGTCAGTCACTCGGTGGCTGTCGTGGGGTGCGCATCGGTGTCGGCGCTCCGTTGTTAAGTGTTCAAGGTCACAGTAACATAAAATTGCGGGCGTTGTACTGGTTCAAGGTCACCTGAGGGATAACCGATTGCCCATTTAGGCAGAGTCATGTCAGAAACTCGAGTTTAACTTGGCACTTTTGCCGTTTCTTGTCGAAAATTCGCTCCAAGTGGTCAAGGTCACGGGGACTCTGACTGAAACTCGGAGCGTAGTGCGAGAAACGGCAAAAGTGCTAAAAAATTTTAAGTTTCTGCGTGACCTTGACCTTAGTGGCGTCGGTGACGTCGTTTTGATGACGTAAGGGGTGATGACGTCATCAGCACGTCATTTCTGTGACGTCATGGGTGTGACGTCATCGAAATGACGTCATTAGTGATGACGTCATCGATTGCGTCATCGATGACGTCATCGATGACGTCATCGGTGAGGTCATTGACCTCGATGACGTCATCCCTCAGGTGACCTTGAACTGGGCCAGCGGCCGCAATTTTACACTACTACCGTAATATGTGACTACTAGTATACGGAATTTTAAAATAGTTCTTTAATTTAATGATGAATTATTAATGATTAACGAACGAAGGCTTCTTATTTCGGTGTTAACCTAAATGAAGTAAATACCTATAAAGCACAACCAGGCAAACCTGCGCAATAACATGAAAAAAAAATTTATTTAGTCCAGTGGTAGACCTAAATGATAAATGTAGAACATGTGTTCAGTTATACGTGATAGGCCAATAAGGCATTTGTGTCTGCGAGGCTGAAGTTTGCATATTCATGAATGTAATCTTTCATCCCCTGGATCTCTGGCTACTCAAAGCTCGAACGTGATCAAACTAATACACGTGTTTCACTTGTTTACAAACTTTACGTGCTCTTTCTTTTCCAATTTTAGTGTTTGTTTGTCTGTTTATATATCTAAGACTTTCTCCGTTTGTTTATTTTATTCAATTGGCTTTACATAATTAACCTAACTGTTTTTATACGTACACAAATATAATTTAAAAGTAAATCATAATTTCAGATAGTTAACTTATTATTTTATTACTTTATTTTAAATTATTAATAACATTATGATACTATTTGAATGATATTTTATAATGAATCCTGATGATGGAACAATAATTTCTGATAATTCTTTTTTCTTTTTTAAATACAACTTAAGAAATGAACTACTGCATTTTTAATGATAGCCTGCATAAATTTCATTTACTTAGTATAAAAGTTTTCAGTAAAATTTTGTGATACAGTAATATAACCAAATGCATAATGCAAATAACTCATCAAAATGCCTTGTATACGATATTAACCTGGTACAATTAACCAATCATTAACCAAGTAACCCAGTAAAATATTTGGTTTAATTTAATGTTTTATTTAAAAGAATAGGGTGTAAAAAATTTTATCATTATGTATTATTTTGTATAATAACAAATGCATTGCTTCAAAAATAACGAACGAGGAGAGAAACAGGAATGTATTGGATGTTACGAGTTGACAAATATGACATGATTTTATACGCTAGTATCACAATTCCTATCACCCTCTTGGTACTGCAGCACATATTTCACAGTAACTAACCGGCGTAGAGTAGAGAACGATTTTATTATCTGTCTACCATTGGACTTGAAAGGTGTTACTGCAATACCGTTATCCCGTTACATCAATATTAGACCTGGAATAACATAAAAAATTCAAGTACCTCTCAGACTCATTCAAAATGTCTTTATTTTCTTTCTTTATTAAGAAATCTTAGCATAATCAGTTTTAAATGTAATGACAAGAATTTTTTTAACTATCATTTTACTGGATGGGATTTTTTTATTTATTCAATCTTATGCAACACGTTTTTAGCGAATTAAAGAAAAACTTGGAATCGGCATCATAATTTAATATAATAATTTATCTGCAAAAAACTTTGAATAAAACCCCAGAAATGTATCTACAACCTTTTAAAAACATTCCTGAGTCAAAATATTCTCTAGTTTGTGCATTCGTGTCTTTCATTTTGTCATATTTTCAATATTAGCATTTTTATGTTTATGGTATCCTTTCCCAATAATATCAACTATAATATTAAATATAACTTATTTATTTATTTCCCACGGTAATACCATTTGAGAAATAATGGACAAGCAATCAAGATGACTGACAAACATGCATAACTCGACCTACACAACAACGTATTAGTATTAAAATTACAGTGAACTGCAGCCTACATAAAACAATAATAGCGTGAATTAAAGTTAGATGTAGGAACAAAACGTTGATATGATATAATATCAATACATAATAGTAAATGACAAAAAATAACTAACATATTAACTAATAACTACATAAATAACAAAACGAAAACAATGTGAAATATTACAAAGGCATGAAAAAAATCTAACCTAGAAAATCAAAGATTCGTGGAAATTTCATTTCACTACGTTGGCAGCCCTCCTGATGGTGGCAATGCTGTCATTGAAGTCATAATAATACTAGGTATATACTAAAATGTAGTCTAATATTAAACATTAGTACCAAACGGTTCACATCATTAGCTCGCATTATATTATACAGGGTCGTTACATATGATCTTCAAGATTTCAAGAGTACATAGAATATACTTGTATTTGTATATAAAGGGAACAAAATGGTGACATTAGTTACTTACGTCAATACAATCCTTGAGTTGTGAATGGCGAACACGTGTGTCGGCTCTAAGCTATCTTCAGCTCCTTCTAAGTTTCATAAAGGGTTCCGTCAAATTGATAAAACATTTTGGCGATGAAGCCACGTCAACATGTCACACATACACGACACATAATACACAAACAGTTCAAATGTACCGAATTTTGCCCACGTGGATCTCACTTCCAACAACTTAAGCGTAAACGCCAAGAATATCCACCAACAGGGGTGGAAAGTGAACTGACGTAAGCAACCAATTTTACTTAACTCAACAATTCCAGGTACTATAAAAATCAATATGAGATCAAATATATACATATTTAATTGATATGTGACATGGTTTTTATACAAGGAACTCATCATACAGTATTCAACCGATTTAAATGGTTTTTGTGTCATTGAATAGAGCTCGGCGTGAAGTTTTTTGTAAAGTGAATTAGTACATATCCATTTAAAAGGAAGGGCCCTACAAGCCCTAAAAAGTTAGTAATTTTTCCATTCGATTAACATTGGTAAAGAAGTTGATTGATTTTCAAGTAAACTGCTGTAAAGTGTAAACACCGGACATCAGCGAAAGTACTATATACCTGTTCACACGAAAAAGAGGTTATGTTAAACCGCGAAGTGTACCTGGTTAACGGAACTGCTTTAAGTATGCACGTGGAAAATATTTTGAGCAGAATTTTGAGCGTTTCACAAATCGTAGAATTAATTGAGTGGTCTGAAATTAGACTCAGCAAAGCAAGCAAGTGAGGAGCAGTGTAACCCAATTATAGAATGAAATTTTCTGATTTTTCTTCATTATTTCCGGAACAATTTTACCTGGCTGTAAAATCACCTTGTAATGACAGATTGATTAATGTAATAATCCATCACATGAAAAAATTTCCACTTTACCAAATTCATCTATTGCACAACACTTACTACGATTTACTTTGAAAAAAAAAGCTGGTACGCTTCTAAACCAATGTAAATAAGACGTGTTGAGTTTTTATTTCCAATATTAACGATTAAAATTGTTTTAAAACAAATTAGTCCAATCATATTTACAATACAAAAGGGGAACATAATTTGAAATAACCCTGTATTTTTCGTATATCTTTAGGTGACCATTAAGCGTTTCTTATACAATAAATATGGCTGGAAAACATTTAAAAACATTATTCCACGACACACTTAATAGTTATGTTTATATATGAAAGTGAAACGTGGTCAGTTCATGTAATATTCGCTAATGAAGCATATTTTCATATTTACGGTTGCAGGATTTTTCCATTAAAAAAAAACTGTTAAATACCCAAATATGACATCACATGCCTTTGTTTAAGGGTGTTAGTAAAATCTCATCATAAAATACTTCCTATAATGAAACGTTATAGGCATAATTTCAATAGCTCTTTAAGTACTATAGTTAGTACTAGAAATAAATGTGTTTTAAGTGTACAAATAAATTCATGCAAAACATATTCAAAATATGCAAATTCACGTAATTGAAGGTCACCTCAGGGTAAGGGCTGAACGCCTAGGTGTAAAACAATTTCAAGGGTCGTTCACATTGGGATTAAATCAACTGAGGAACATTTTTTTTTTTTTTTACTTAATAAAATAAACAGTTATAAATTTCAAATTATTAGTTGTTATCAACAACAATATTACAGTATGTGAGACATTCCACCAATATGGTCCAAGTGGGTATGGCGGACGTGATCTAAATCTTTCAGCGACCGACTTCATGTGAATATAAAACATTCAGAAGGCCCCAGGTGGGAAAGAATGTAAAGGAAAGGGTGGAATACCGACTCCTGTGGACTGTACGTGACTAATAAGAGAGCCGGGTTGTTTTACTTGCATTACCTTTACTAGGATGTATTATAATTTTAAAATAAGGACAGCGTCTAGAGTAATATTAAACAATAAAAACAAGCGTCTTGCTGTAATAGTAAAATACTACTCAAAATTTTTTACGATGGTCATCCAAAAGTAATATACCATGGGTTCATAAAGTCTTGACCTGATAAAGAAACCGATTAGTATAAAAACAATTGCTAGTATGATAAATTTGTATTTACAGTTTTAACAAGAGACTTAGTAAGTTTTTACATCCATGCACAAACTCAACACTTCTACGGGTGCGTTTTAAGTTACCTTTAAATCTTTTAGGAGACCTTTTGGTAGGCCACGATTTTTCGGTTCTAGTTAACATGTTGTGAGTAATTGACGTTGGTGCATTTACTATTATCTTTTTTAATTACCTAAATTAAGGAATGGGGTAGAATAAATCACTTATTCTATAAATCCGTACATAAAAAAAATCCAGATGGACAAAGTGTAGTGAACGAGATGGCAATTTAGTGGGACGTCAAAAATTATTTTTTTGCATTATATAAGTAAACTGAATTGTTGTCATTGAAATGAGCTAAGGTGTTAACAAATTAATAAGAAAAATTACTAGTTTAAATTTCTTTGTAAACAAGAACTGTAAGATGCGTGTGGCTATTTATGAAAAGAGGGCAAGACTTTGTGGACACCTGGTAAATATAAAGGTGTGGTTAAAATATTGAAAATGAAATGATATTATTAATGTTAATATTAAATTAAGATTTATTTAAAATTTAATAAATAAAATTGGGAGTTTATTTTCTTTTTTTAAGACAGTTGAGCATTAACATGACGATTAAGCGTATGATTTAATTTTACATTTTTTCGTTCGTTCAGGGCTATTCTTAGTTATATTTACTTCGAATTGTATTATTAAGTGCCAACTTTTTATTAATTGCTTCCTCAAGTATGTATTAATGGTTTAGTATTTCATGAATCTTTGTAGTTTGACTTGCGGATTCCTTATTGATCGCCCAATTTTTACCATCCCCTATGATTGAATTGAAAAATTAAACTATCAAATTGTTAGTAGTTAAAAGTAGTGGGGATTTGCCGGTGCTGGGACTTGACGATCATGTAAGCATAAACTCAATGACGCCACTCATGACATCAAATGACGTTTGATCAACCTTCACAACTTAGGTACTTGTGGCATTTAAAAAATTCCAATGACCTGTAACCATACTGAACTTAATTCCACATTAAATTCTATTATGTACGAATGTGCCCATGAATTATTTAGGTCACGTGGTTCCCACCTAATTTGAAATGCATTTGTATGAGATCAGTGACGCATGTTATATCAGTGTTGGATTTTGCAACGATCCTTTTCCCTTTTACTTAAATTTTGTAATGTTCTGATCCAAAAATAAGAGTTATAAAATTTCATTAACGAACTAACTTTGTAACAAAGGTTAATTAAACTTTTTTGTAGTCTAATAGATTTAAATCTGTAAAGTGATAAATAAACAATTATTATTCTAACCATTTACTTATTAACCAGTTATTACTCAAAATTAATTAATACTTAAGAATTATCGTATATAATTTATGATATTGAAATAATAAATTAATGTACGTGGTAATTGATTTCTTTAAGTAGTACCACATACAATTTCAAATATATTGATACAACACAGAATAACTGTGCAAAACTAAAGTATGTAGTACTTTTAAAGTTTCCTGATACATTTAAAATATCTCAAAATGGAAGATAAAATTTAAAGCCATTGATTTGACCAGCTAAATGTGTCAACTTGTTAAACTTCTAAAATAATGGAGCCTTTTCTAACGATTCTTAAATTTGATTATACTGCGGATGTTTCTGGTGTACTTTGTTTGAATGCAATTGGATTTAAGAGCATAAATTATGATGATTTACATATTATGTATCTCTGCACTCAGTTTATATCGATTGATTATGCTCTGTGGAAATTTAATACCAAATATGATTAAGCCCTACTTAGTTAGTATAATTACAGTTTTCTTAATAATTCACTACAAGCATATTGTAATAAATTAAAGTAAAATAATCTCTATGATCGAATTGTTAATGTTAATTTATCTCTTACAATTGTTCAGAAGTTCTCTGTAAGAAAGAGCTATCCTTTTGAAGTAATATCCTCAGAACATTTTTTTGTGCTTACACCAGTAGCATTTTTGATAGAATAATATAAAAAATCTTTTAGAGAAAGCGGTTCAAACCCCTCAAAGTCTGTGGGCATCCCATGAATCGAAACCGTGACCTCTTAAACCGAAGTCTAAGACGCTAACCGTTAGCCTAACAAGATACCCCATGTTCAAAATAAAAAATATCTTTTTGGAGAAAAATACAATAAGAATCGACTAAATAATAAATAACACCTTAATTAGCATTATACTTATTAATGCTATTACGCAGGAATAGGTACAAATACGTTTTACTACCACCAAATGGAAATAATTACACTACCCCACCTGTAGGCCTAACCTACGTAGACAGTTAATTTCCGGTTTCCCTTTCATTCCTGTTCCAGAGCGGCACCGTTAGTTCCCGTATGCTAAATTAAATAGAAATTTAAGACATGTCGTGCACATATAATATTAATTTAATAATTTAGTAATATACAGTGAACAATTTAAAGTATTACAAATCTTACTGACCTATCAAATTTTGATTTCCATGGCAACTTTGAAACAATGTAAATTTGAAAGTACAGTTTTCATTTGTTTGGTTTGTGGAAGATTTGTCGTGTGGACATCAATCGTTAAGGACATGCATAATATGTATGGACATGATATGGAGTGAACATATAAGGAAGTGAACATTTGCAACAATGTAGACTTAGAATGCAAACCTGACAGCCGTTAATGATTTTTTCTCATATACTAGTTATAGTTTATAAAATTACTATATAAACATAAGTAAATTATAACGTGTAAGCTATGTACACACAAGGATTGCCAACAAAATCTGAACATAGATTAACAACGTGTTTTCAAATTGAATGTAATCTACCAATGCTCCCATTATCAGAGCAAGAGCTTCTAAGGTGGCAGAACATGGAGTAAGATGGTGTTCACGAGCCTGCTGTTCAATATGTATGATAATGTCGTGTGATACCTCCTCTAAGTTTACACCCTTTGAACGTTACTCAACCAGTATAGAATAATTGTGATTAAAACTTCACACATCAAATCAAATATCTTTATTGTCATTGTCAAGAAATTATAAATTGCTAGAATTTGCAAAAACTCAATTTAATATAAAAAATAATTGTTTTATTCCTCGAAGCTTATATTTTTATGATAAATTTAATTATTATTATTGCTATTAATGAAATGAATACAAATGTTGAATGCTGGTGCCACCGTCCTGCCAGCATCGTAAATTAAATTCGCACTTATTTTAATATGTTTTATCATTGTTTGGTAGTCGTCATGGCGAGTTCTTGCGGCTCACTTCACCTAATCTTCTTGCCACTTTAAGTGCTAATTCACCACTTTAGATGTTAATTTCATCTAAGCATTGCATTATAACTTCTTAAGCCTTTAAAGGCATTGCCGCCAAATCCATTGGATACAATAATACGTTAAAAACACTATCTCTAACTAATAGAAATGTTAAGTAATGACAAAGACTTAAACATAATGTTATACAGTGTATTTTTTCGTAAAACAAACACCTTAGAAGATAACTTATTTATAAAATTAAAATTATATAAAGGTTTATAAAAGCAAGAGAATATTATATTTTATACAATACAATTTTTTTTTTCTAAAATACTAAGACTAAATAAAATAAAATGGTTAACACAACAATTCGAGAAAACTTTTTAAAGAATTACATGGGTTGTAAATAAATCCTTATTAGCTCGATAATATTTTCATGAAAAAAATAATTTTCATATTCATTTGTTATGAAAGTGTATTGTCTTTACACGTTGATAGAGCATGTATATTTAATATTAGAATACAAGGTCAGGGTGAAAGGTCGAGGAAAATGTCAGATGCACTGCAGGGGTTGTGATACTATTGAGGCTATATACACCCATCCAAAATTAAATTGAACGTTGTTAAATTTAAATGTCCATTACAGTAAATAAATGATTCGAAGTTTACAAGGGTTTCCAGCTAATTGTATGTCACTCTTTCAATTATTTTACATTTTAATTAACATAATTTGATTGAGATCTGTCTTTTATAAGAAAATAACGTTATTCTATAGTTTAAGGTTGAATTATTTTAAATTCATTAATCAGGTTCATGTACAATTAAAAATAATAAAGGATTTCAAATTAAAACTTTTTGCTTCTTACTCCAGACACACACGAAGTACATGTCTATGAGTATCAAACTATACTGCTCGCATTGCAAATAATTTACACAAATAATTCCATTCGTCTTTTTATACTAGGAAATTGCTACATTGTTGGGAGGGAAAATGAATTCATTCTCTGAGCCGGAAACAAAGATATTTATTACTCTATATTTCATCACAATGTTGAATAGTTGTGCTGTACACAAGCTGTTCGAAAACTAATGCTTTTTCTGCGATATCTCATTCCTATCCTCATTACGTCCTTCAATTTTCGGCAGATTTTGATGTCTTGTAAACTTATTAAACCTTTAAATCAGACACGCGTATAAATAACCTCAATTTCTTTTGGATCAACATAGCTCAGCCCTTCATAGAATAATGATTAATCATAGATAACCCTTCTTTTCAATCTTATAGAAAAAATCTACCTCTCGGTAATTAAAAGCCGATATTACGATTTGAATATATTGGACAGTGTGTCAATCTTTTGTCAATATTTGTGATTAATATTGCTTGGTCATACAATGACCAAGCGATATTAATTTATCGGCTGGCTTAGTCAGGCATATGCTGAGTGTAAAACAATGGTTTAAATCATGTTTAATTTCAAATTTGTATACTGAATTTGCTAAGATTGGCTGCTATATGCTTTTTTTATGAATATCTTACGGAAAGATGAGACTTTAGAAATGCTTATAACATCTACAAAAAAAAATCAAATAATCATTTCAAATGTAATTTACAAAGGATGACACAATGCATTATCCATCATTTAATATCCTACTCAAAATTCAAAATATTTCACTATTAAGTAAAATAAACATAATTTACAATACTTATTATGTAATATACATTACCTATAATTTTCTTTACAGATAAAATGATGAATCAAATAAGTCTGTTTAAAATTTTTTCGTTATTGTATAATCCAAATATTTACATACCGTATGTTTAAGGCTCTAAACACAAATATGACCGAAAAACGACAAACTTAACTCGAAATTTATTAAAAGTTTAAAGAAATTTTGATAAGTTTTTTCTATGCATATTATCTGTATCAAATAAAATCACAATTTATTCAAATGTAATAATTCTGAATTAGAAAACCACATTGAAGCCAATGGTTAATCAGTCAGTCGGTTGAGGTGCGATTTTCAGAATTCGCTCTAGCAATCCGAAAAAGTTATTTTAGGGCTATATTTAAAACTATTAATAAACAATTAATTTAAATATATAATGAAGTCGGACTAATCGCTTTGCTTTTAATACTCTCAATGAAATCACCCCCGATAAAACTCCCATTACTTAGCACTGCACTATTGAAATAAGCAAGGAAGTAAACACGTTCACAGTTTTAATTTAACTGCTTTTTGAAGCATGTTTCTGATTTATTTGTAACCGATAAAAAGTTTATGATTTTAAGGAATTGCAATTAAAGTTTTCCTATTGCAAAAACACTCCTAACTATTTGCATTTTGATTGATATTTTAAAAAACGAGATGATAATATAACAAGGTGTCATGAAACTTTGCTGATATTGTTAGAATAAAAGATGCGGTTTTGTTAACCATCCCATTTTAAGGTTATTAGACTCATAAACAGATGAAATCATCTTGGAATTACACACATTCATTGCTATATAAATACCATTTCGCATCAGCCAGTAATGAATAAACACAGGACAACCAGCTTCCCCTGCGGCATTGTTCCCAGACAAAGCATGTTCTATATACACAAAATACCTTAAAAGCTCCAGAGAATGTGGTGGATACATTCTGCGTATGAAACCAGAAATAACTTTTATGATAAAGGTGAATACCAAAGAACACGGCTCTGTACGAAAATATTTAATTCTTATAATTATCTATATATTATTATCGTACATAAATCTTTATTTTATTTCATATAATAATAGATTACCTGGCATGTCTTGTAAGGCAAACCTGAAGAATTTTTCACCTCCAGATAAGCTCGTTCGCTATGCTCACTCTCCGTCAGGTTTCAAATCTCGTTGATGATTGTTCGCTGCACTCACTCACGTCAAGTCTATAATATCCTCCAGGTTTTTTTCAATCATTGCTCAATACTTTAAATGAGAAGAGCTGTTTATATAATTTACTTTTGTAATACTATGTTCTAATAAAAAAATATTGCTTCCTTGAGAAAAACTTGGTAACTTTGAAGACTTGTGGGGTCGAGCCCTATTGAGGAAACTAAGTGTCCTATTTGTTCTTCCTCGTTCTAAGGCACCTCTCCAAAACGTCAAAACAGTTCAGACGTTCTAGAGTTTATAAGTATTGTAACTGACATGACCTGGCATGCTTTGCAAAACCAACCTGAGAAATTCTTTTCCCCTCTAGCGAGCTTGTTCGCTGCGCTCACTCATCGCAAGTATATATTTTTAACTTTTTTTAATACCAATCTTAGTCCAATGACTTAAAAGACAACAGCTCTGTATAGAAATAATAAATAAACATTTTTGCCATATGTTATGTTCATAAACAACTCTAATCCAAAACTCAAAAATAAATCTATATGTGCACGTTTATGACGTTCCTAGAGCTAAGCCTTGAGGGCTATATTTAAACTAATGGCTTACAAACCTTCTCCATGAAATTTTCTATGTATCTACCAACTTTCAAGGTAAACAGTCTAGTGGTTTCCGAGTCCATCTATCACAAATAAATATATATACATACATATATGCGATCATTTTTTTAAATGTAAATTATTTTATCATAAATATTATTTTATATAAAATTAAAATTTAACTCATCATAATATTTTCACTATAAACAAGAATTTGAAATCTTGGGTGTAATTCTAAAGTTTCTTGGGCGTCCAAATATTGATTGTTGAGAACTTCTTTGATTAATTTTATTTTCAAGAAAGAGTGTCCGGTATCCAAAGCGTGTTTTGCAATTGCGGATTTTTCTGGCCGATTAAAGTTTACTTGGCTTTCGACGTCTTTGTCCAATATATAATTTATTACAGTTATCACATTCCCTTGAATTATACTTGATATATCCCTGACTTAAATTCTTCATTTATTTTGCTTTTTAACTTCCTAGAATATTTTTAGCTTGAATTTTAATAAGAAAATTATGATGCATGTTTTTAAACGATTTCTTAATTATTTTATCATAGGATTAAATGTTACTGATCTTAAGTTATTTCCTTATTTGTTGTTATTGAAAATCGTTGTTCTAGATATTTTTGCAATTTGTGTTTTCTTATTTATTTATAATTCGGTTAATCATATTTGTGCTGTATCCATTGAACTGAGCAATATTTTTTATCTTCTTAACCTTTTAAACGAATCTTTTTTCACTAAAAGGGGTGTTTAGAAATCTTTGTCTTACACTGTTATACACTGATTTTTCTGTGAATTTGGAGCAAATACATCTATAGTTATGCTCGTAGGTTTTCTGTTGATGTTAAATTCAACTTTTTTATATTTATTTCTAATTACAAGCAGGTCAAGGAATGCCAACATTAGTTACATTCTAATAAATTCATAAGTTAATTTTATTGACGGATAAAATAAGTTTAGTTGTGAAATGAATTGCTAGCGATCATCATCTGTTTCAAAACAGTGAAAACGTCATCTACATACCGGAACCAAATTCTAGGAAAGTAATTCATTAAAATTTGACATTTGTTTCAAAATTGCTTGAAAAATATATTGGCTATAAAACATGAGCTAGGCTTATATATTGCTGTTCCAAATAACTGCCGATGGTAATTGTATTGAAATTGAAAAACGTTCTTTTTCATACATGAATTAATCAACAGTAAATATTAATTAACAATTTCACCATCAAAGCTATTTGACTCTAACAAAGATTTTATAATATCCATTGTAGTGGGTATTGGAACTTTAAGGTATGATGATTCAACATCAAAAGATACCATATATTCATCAGGTGTCTATTGCCAGGGTCTTTAGTTTTGCCTATAAAATTATACCTGTCTTTAATGAAAAATGTTTGTGAAAAAGGAATTTCTTGTTTGTTTAACCAGCCATTTTGAGAGAAGATAAGTTGGTTAATCAATGCTTGATACTATTGGACGCATTTAATTTTTTGGTTTGTGTATTTTTGGAAGACAATACAATTTTGGAATACTTGGATTTGAAATTGATAATAGTAATCCAATACAATTTTGGAATTAAATATATATTAATAATATGCTTGCAATGTTTAATGAATTAGACACAGAAACTATGAAGTGATTTGAAGGATTTTGTTTTACTAGTTCTTATGGCCTTTCATTAATAATTTTTCGACTCTTTCAATGTAATCGGCTTTATCAATCATAATTCTGTATTGTTTTTATCAGCCTCAAAATAATATACATCTTTTTGTTTTAGAGTTTTTATTACATTTCTGTCAATCTGCTTTGAGGGTGGTTTATTTTGTGAACCTTTTGGTTTTGACTCACTTTCTTAAAATCTGATATTATATCAAACCTTATAACTGTTCTCACGTTGTTAGAAAGTGACTTTAGGTGAGTTTCAACATCAACAAACAATAATTCTTTCTTATTCAACGGTTTTATTCCTTAGTTAAGACCTTTACTTAAGATGCTGATTCCTTTATCAGAATACGTACACGAGGATCAATTTTGAACTATATTCTTTTAATCAGAGTTTATGTTGGTCTCAGTAATGATTGAAACAACATATTTTGCCATTGTAAGATTGTAAAAAGGTTTATTTAGTTTTTCAAGTTTATGTTCATTTTTAAAGTTTGTACTTTCCAAATTTTTTTTCTTTTTTTTTGGAAAAGAATGAATCCTAAGGAGTTCAAATTCTAGTGATTTGCAAATTTAGTTCGAAACTTATAATTAAAGATTTACTTGTTTAAAATAAAGTTATTTGATTTCTTAATTTAACCACTTCACTTTGGATTATGTATAACTTGTTTTGTTACGCAATTTTTTTGATACAGCCAAAATATCATTGACTACTTACGTTTTCGTGTAAATATTAAAGTAAATAATACACACTATATATACATATGCAACGGCAGGGATCTGCTGATCCTTAACACATCTCAGTAAGTGTGATTCGCTATCTCAATAACGTTCGCAGGACGCTCGCCCCAAGACAAAGCTGTTGCAGCCGTTTAGCCCGGTCTAATCCAACGATTTATATGTAAATAAATATAAGTTCATTTCTCCAACTATCTCTCGCTCTTCTAACAACGCCAGGGATCTGCTGATCCTTAACACATCATTGTAAGTATGATTCGCTATGTCAGGAACTTGCGCAGGACGCTCGTCCCGAGACAAAGCTGTTGCAGCCTTTTAGCCCAGACTAATCCGACGATTTATATGTAAATGGATCTTAATTAATGTCTCCAACTATCTCTCACTCCTCTAATTCCCTAGAGAGTTACTGTTAAATTAAGTTATTTAATATGCGATAATCTTGTTGATATAAAAACGGGGATAAATCTGGTTTTTGAGGCGAAATTTTGTCTCACTACGAATTCGACTCTTTCTTTAACCATTTGGACGTTATATGGGTAGTTTTATCCATTCCTCGAGTTTTTATGCAATTTACTACAGAGATGTAAGGCAGAATTCATCTGGTTAAGTTTGAAAACCAGCATGATCGCACTACGGGAACGGGGGGTCTTAAGTGGTTTAAAAAGGACTAAAAATGGATTTTTGGCTTTTTGCCTTAATTTTTTAACTATACAATTTTATAAACCATTTAAAAGAAATGGAAAAAAATGTATTTTAAATTATTAACATAGCCTAACTGGTAACGGGGAAAATGGAAGTTTCCCATGCTAATCTTAAAGGCAAATTTTGAAAAAAGTTTTATACCACTTATTTATCAACATATTTTTATAATATTTTGTATGAACCCTTATTATGTGATGCTAAAAATTTACGTCGGAAGTGGGTGGTGTTCAGTGCTAATAATTGTGGTATTGGTTTGGCGATGGTCTAGGCTCGTTGATGTTCATTGGCTTCGGTTAAGGAAGAGGTTTAGGATAGAGGACCTACGGAACTTAACGGAATGTGAACAAGTTCCGTTGTATTGGTAATAATTACGCTATGGATTGGCTATGGGGCTTGGTGGAAGTCTATATTTAAACTAATGGTGACTTAGGTAACATGAAAACTGACCCTGTGGAAACTCGGCTGAAACTAGGAAAGCGTTAGGTTAGCTCCTACTGTTCATACCCAGAAGCAGGATCGGTCTACCGAATGAGCTCCTACCCTAAGCCAGATTTGATGTGGCATAATAATGGACTAAATAGAAATAAATATAAAGAAAAACTAATATTGAATTAGACATATTATATGCAACATGAAATACCAAACTAAATGCTCCTGTACCAACTTGCCAGCTAGGGCCTGACTATTGCAATCATAATTTAATTATTTTTATCTACATTTTGGGTCTACATAATCTATTTTGAGAATCACCCCTAGTCCTAACCCTACCCTAACCTAGCCCCTTATAAATTACCCTAGCTAATCATAACTGGTACTGGAGATCTCTCTCTCTCTCTCTTTCTTTGTCTCTTGCAGTTGTCTTTGAAAGTTGGGATTCCCGCGTCAAGTGCCCGGTGGCTTTGGCGGTTTTACTGGTCAGCACTTTAGACGCGAAATATGTATCATGAGTGAGCTGTGGTAGGGCACCGCACAATTAGGAGGAAATAACTAATATTGGATCAAAAACCAACGTAGCCGAATTCCTAAATAATAAATCCCATAGTATTCTCATAGAAAAGAAATAATGTAATGTGAAAGAGGGAGCTCCTTCTCATAAAAGTGTCCTGTTCTTAATCAGCTGATGAGCTGCCTTCTGCATTTGTTAAATTTGTAATGTTAATGTTATAGCATTTATAACAGCTCATTCCTTTTTCGTGGCACTTTACGATATGCACTCTTACCTGTTTTAGTTATTGTTGAAAAAATCGTATTTATCATATGTAAATTAATAATTTATAGAACTGAAATGAATTAGTTAATATGAATAAAATATGTATAAGTTTCAAAATAGTTTATTTTGAATTGAACTAATACAATTGTATACAGGGTGAATCTCGTAAGGTGTCCTAAATGGATTACAGACGAACGCTTTGCCCTACATCCTTCAAACAAAATTATTTCCAGCTAAATTGACCCCAAGGAATAATTTAAAAATATTTTTAACGTTGTATAAATACAGGGTGTACCAAAAACTGGGGGTCACAGGTTCGAATCTTGGAAATTTCAAATACAAACATATGTCATATTATACATCATTAGAAAGGTCTATTTAATAGAAACATTTTGGTGAAAACAGAATTTAGTTATCTTTATTCGTTTCAAAATGGCGTCCATTTTTGTAGCCAAAATCAAAATTTACGGAATACCCTGTAATTCTTTTATTATTTGTCATAAATGACTTCTGATTCAAAATAGTTATTTGAAATGAGATAAGCTTTACAATGATATGTCACAAGACCACATTTATTAAAAAACTAAAATTTCCAAAATTTAATATTTTTGAAAATGTTTACATAAACAAAACTCAAAAATTTCAAATGCTAACCCATGTCATTTTGTATATCATCTTAAAGCTTTCGTTGAACTGAGCATATTTATAATTTACACTAATGCCGTATCTCTTTTGGTTTTGTAGTAATAACGGAAAAACTTTATTTCCCCATATAACTTGCATGTTAATTTAATGGTAAGGCAACAATGGAGGAAAAACTGCCTTACTATCATATCCTGATTAATTAACATGCAAAACATATGGGAAAATGACATTTTTACGCTACTACTACAAAACCAAAAGAGATACGGCATTAGTGTAAATTACAAAGCTGCTCAGTTCAACGAAAGCTTCAAGATGATATACAAAATGACATGGGTTAGCATTTGAAATTTTTGAGTTTTGTTTATGTAAACATTTTCAAAAATATTAAATTTTGAAAATTTTAGTTTTTTAATAAATGTGGTCTTGTGACATATCATTGTAAAGCTTAGCTCATTTCAAAAAACTATTTTGAATCAGAAGTCATTTATGACAAATAATAAAAGAATTACAGGGTATTCCGTAAATTTTGATTTTGGCTACGAAAATGGACGCCATTTTGAAACGAATAAAGATAACTAAATTCTGTTTTCACCAAAATGTTTCTATTAAATAGACCTTTCTAATGATGTATAATATGACATATGTTTGTATTTGAAATTTCCTAGATTCGAACCTGTGACCCCCAGTTTTTGGTACACTCTGTATTTATACAACGTTAAAAATATTTTTAAATTATTCCTTGGGGTCAATTTAGTGGGAAATAATTTTGTTTGAAGGATGTAGAGCAAAGCGTTCGTCTGTAATCCATTTAGGACACCTTACGAGATTCACCCTGTATACATTGTATAAACAACTGTTTTTATAAACAGTAAATCGTCTAGAATGTGAAATGTCTTTGAAAGAACTAGAGGAATCTAGCAGCTCGCTTGCAACAATAAAAATTTGCAACTTTCGTCGTAAATACATCAGTCTCAGCTTGAATGTTCAACAGACAGTTTGGGTGTTTTCATCTTTTATGAACGTAGTATTCTTTTTCTGGGAAGTTTCATTTGTAATACATAATGAAATATTTTTTCTTCTTATAAGACAATTTTTCTATGTACACTAATGCAAAATATATATATGACATAAAAATACTAATCGTTTTATTAAACGCGAGGAAATGAATAGTTACAATTTATTCGTTTACACTATGACACCTACTACTATGTTGATAAAATTCAGACTGTTGCAAAAAATTAGAAATGTTTATGGAATCGCATAAATTAGGCCTCCCGTTAATGACAATTCTTTCTGTACAGTTTTTATAGTTAAGCTAATACTAAACAATTTACATTTTTACGTTTTAGTACACTCATAATGTTTATTTAAAATGGGTAAATCTATACTTATTTAATACGCTAAGGGTTTTTTTTGTCTTGAGAACTCCTCCTACAATTTTCAACAGATTTTCAAGTTTTGGTGTCGTTGGATAGGACTGTAGTTGTTTCTGCCAAAAACTGATGAGAATCGGACTAAAAATAAAGGCACTATTCACCATCGAAATCTCAAAATTTCCCATTTAAATAACATTGGGATTGAATAAAGCATTTTAAACATCTGTTAATAATCAGCTGTAAATACGTGTTGTTTAAGTGATTATTAAAGATATTCACAATATTGGATTTTCCGGATGTGGTTGATTTTGAGCTAAAAGTAACGTTTGTATTGTATTAAAGTAAATTGCTCGATTTCGAGCAACAGGTATACTAGTTTAAATAAAATAGTTTAACACATTTAACGTACATAGGAGCTAAACATTATCTAGGAAAACTTTCAAACTGGTTTACACAAGTTGCAAAATTGATGTAGGATACGGCAAAGTGGTTATACAATAGAATCTTTTTAGTATTTTGGCTGTCCACTATTGGAAGTTCCCTTTCCTTATGATCTTTTTTTTTCCAATCAGCATGAAGTTGAGTTAAACCAGTAGGAATGAACCCCAAATGTGGACCATTAATGGATAGAAGGTTGGCTATTTATGGGGAAAGGTGGGTCCGCCTGCATGACCCTGAAAGTCAGTTGTCGCAGGAACTGACAATACAGCCAAAATATTGGTCCTGTTAGGAGTAAATCTTTTTTGTGCTAACATCCTTTTCTTCCTTTAACATCCCGTCCTTTTGTTGGCTTGCACAAAACTATCATTAGAGGCAGAAATATGCTTAGCGGATCAAACGTGTAATGCATCATGTAACTCATTAGATACATATTTTTCTTAATCGATTCAGCATATTTTGTTGCAAGTTTTCGAATTATTTCATGTAACTCAACTGCTACAACCAGGATAATGCACCAAACTAAATTTCCCCTTATTTCCACCTAACTCCACTTTTTCCAAGTGGATAGAACCAGGTTCTTGAAAGAAGTGACGTTCTCAAAATTCGTCTGTCGTTTCGGTAAAGTGGAAAACTGCCTTGCTTAATTTATATTATTAGTTTTCATATTTAATCTTAAAGGATCATTAATATTAAAACTTTATTCCTAATTGTGTTTTCATCTATGTTACTTTTGGGTTACACCATACATTAGGAATCCAAGTAACCACAATCATGATGTAACTTAAGTGATACACTATACAACTCATAGGTAGTTATTTTTGCAAGTGAAAACTAAACTTTTGATGTAACCACTGTATACAATTTCTATTAATATTTCGTTTTTATTATTTCTATCACAATCACTATAAAAATTACCAACCTAGAAAAACGAAAAGCTCTGACAGCCATACGAACCCCGAGTACTGTGTTAGAAGACTAGACCGATCTCTGTGATCCACTAGGATCACAAAAGAAACCGGCGAAAGTTTTGATAATTGCAAAGGGAAAAACATTGCCAATTGTGAATTGATTTAAATTTGTATTTCCATGCAACAAAAAATGCTTCAAGATATTTCATGGACAGGGAAAGCAGTCTCGTTTTTGTAAATATATTTTCCGATAACATGGTATAAATTTACTACAATTTATAAGGAGTGACATTGTATAACATTGAGTAATACATTGAGTAATACATTTTATATGACCTTTATATGTTTAATGTGTACCTCCATTTAATTTTTATCTGAAAGAGCTAGTGTTTTATTGCATGATGCGACTCAAAATTTACGTGTTACGTTTTTTTTTTTTTTTTTTAACTGACCAATAAAATAAATGGAGATTCTAAACAATTACAGTCTTTGTGTTACTTCCGGAAATAACGAAATAACTTTTTACATGAAACATAAATATACATTTGTTATCGGCAACAAATAAGTACTTGTTTGGCTAACTACTTGTTAGCCAAAATTGTTATTACTTTTTTGTAACAAATGAGAAGTTTTATATAATTTACATAATTTTTATGCATTATGTAATATTCAGCATTTACATAGCTGAAAGAAACAACTACATAAAAGAAACTGGTAGGTATGAATAGACTTTTATGATGTTGGATATAAATTTATAAACCAAAAAATTGCAATATATTTTTTTGTTATTATTGCAAGAAATATCACTGCAGCATAGTGTTATAGCCTAGTCCCTACTCCCGTCGGAGACGGGTAAAGAAACTCATAAGGAAGTATTTCCCATGGGAGCTTCTTTTGTGTCGCCGGATATATATTTCCTGAAAGAAATCAGTGTACTTTCTGGTTGTATTGTATTGTATTATATTGGTTCCAAGATCTATGTACTATGATTCAAATAAACACAGAAAATAAAACTTGGTTGAAGGAAAATAAATAAGTGACCTTCAAAACGAAAGTTAGGGAGGTATTTTAATTGCATTATCGCATTAAAATTACCTTTAGAATCAAGAATCAAGATAGATAATGTCATTGACTATTTACAACCCCAACTATTTAATAATTACCAAATATTGAATTGAAAATTTAATTCAATATTTATAAAGCAATATGTGTAAAATAACATAAAATAAATCATAAAATAAAAAAAAATTAAAACATTGTTCCAAAACTAATAGAAATCCTTGATTCCATACAAATCCTCAATAATCAAGTATATTTACAGGTCTCTCCCAAAGATTTAGATATTTCAGGCTGTTACTCTGTTATTTCAAATAATAAAAAAAGGTTGTAATGTCAAATCATTACAATTTAGTAGCATTGTTTAGATAATTTAATTTGTCAACTTTTTCGTCTCTTGTAAAACTTTGATCAAATTTATCGGTTTTTAGATGTTTGAGTTGAACAATTTAAATGGCCACCATCTAAAAAATACAAATAAAATTTAAATAATTTTCCTGAAAATTAACATTGAGTTATTATAGTTCATGCCAAATATGAAATTATTATAACCATCCGTCAAAAAAATAAAATTATTTAGTAAAAAAAAAAAAAAAAAAAAAAAAACGAAATGGCGATAAGCAAAACAGAAATAAAAATAATTTTACGGAACATTTTTGATTGATTTTTACGTATGAAAATGAATATGCATTTTCAGTCACGATTTTTAGAAACGTAAGAACGTTGTGGGATAAACGTATGAAATGCCGTAATTTTCTTTTTACTTTTTTACAAAGTATATAGAAGCTTCACCTCATTGTATTAGGGCACGTCTATCGTGTGTGGTGGCCTTGGTACACATTGTTTATTAGCGTTTAAAGCAGCGAGTATCGGCTATACATTAGTGTCACGTCGTTGTTCACCCAGTGTATACACGAGCCTTTGTAAGGGCAATATATTCCACACGTGTATAATATTAGTACAAATAAACGTTTAAGTCTCTAACATTCGATTTTCATTCAAATAGAAAAACATTGTTAATTAAAGCATTTATGCAGTTTATTTATATCAGTAATGCATAATTATGTTGGAAAAACTAATGTAAATGATTGAAATGAGGGGAATTAACAGGGTGTCCCTTAAGTAAAGTGCTCAACTTTAAGATAAGGTTATATGGGTATGTTTTTATCGTAAAAAAAGGAAGTAAAGCGTTAAAAAAGTCCATGATTTTCTTTTTATTTAGACCCATATAACCTTTTACCAGAGTTTGGCATATTAATTATGATACACTCTGTATTTTTGGAAGGACAGGGCGAATAACACTAAGTAGTTTTTGACCATGGTCATGTATGATTTCAGTAGAAATTCAAGTTTATAAAATGGCGCCTACATTCTTGTTTCATCTGAATAACAGATAGAATTTTTAAATATTAGCATCAATTTTTTTTTTTTTTTTTTTTTTTTTTTATTAGTTTTTGGAGCATATAAATAATTTCATTCGAAAAATTTACTTAGATGAATAAAAAGGCTAAATTAAAAATTTTCAGTGCGTGAACCTGCAGAAGCTGCTTTAACAAATCGTCGTCCATACTTTAATCTGCCTGAAGTGACCTAAATCAGTTTAAATAGGTCAAATAACAACTTACAATCTTACTCCACAAACAACGAGAAACTGTATTTATATGTAAATCTATGCAGTAAGTTTCTCTGCCCTAGTTTGCATAATGATAGAGTCTACTGTAAATATCATCTATTTCATGAATATCTACAAAGCCACAGTGTTTTGCAAAAAAAACCTGTGATCCTACTGTTATTAATATCAATAATTGTTTTACGAAAAACTATTAATGCAGTAGTTGACATGTTGAATTGGGATCAAGAAGCTGTAAACTTACAAATTAAAAAGACAATTATTGAAAATAATTTAGGTGAACTTAATAGTTTTCTAGCAATTAAAACCCGAAGTAGGTTTCATCATCACTTACTTCCAAAGAAGCAAAAACCTTATGGGTTTTAATTTAAGCTCAGACTTTCCTATTATTTATAAATGTACTTAGTATTCGCCGGAGTCATCTTAACAAGCTCTTGGCAGGGGAGAGGAAGGCGATTTATTATAGGCAAGGCGAGATCGGCAAGGATGCTGCAAGATACGAAGATTGCGATCGAATCTTCCAGCAGTTGCAACACAGCTGAGGTCCATGGTCCACAACACCCGAGATCGATAGAATGCGTGACAGGTCCAACCATGAGACGATAGGTTTGTATTTGTATGTACATTGGCCAAGTAAAAGTCTAAGATGAACTGTCCAAGGGTGAGTTTTACCTTACAGTTTGAAATATAGCCAGTTTTTTTTTTTTTTTTTTTTTTTTTTTTTTTTTTTTTTTTTAACTAATGATAGCATAAATAATCATTAAAAGTAAGGAAACATTGTATCGAAAAAATTTTATTATTGTTGTCAACCCCTGGTTAGCGCATCAGGTTTAACATAACAGCGGCGACATGACCATAACCACCTGACAGTGGCTTTGTATGTTGGTGAAATATCAATTAGAGAGTTTTGTTGTTTGTTTGAATATTTAATCCAATTTTCTCTCAAATAGACATAAATTATATATATTCATAACATTTATTTTAAATATGTAATTTCATCACGATACCAAAACGAAAATTTGAAATCCATTTGCTGAACCCTGTGATACAATGACGGGGACCTTCTAGATCAGTTCTTGAGTTTTGGGACACGTCATTGACATAGACATGTTAGTATTACTGACTTAGGAATGTCAAAAAAGTTTAAAATAATGTCTATGTATATTTTTAAAGATATAATAAAACGTAACTCAATACAATATATAGTAATCAAAACTATTTTGAATTTAATTTGACATTATACCAACAAGAAAACGACCTAGTAAAGGCATCCTATTTCAGGATTACTTTCTGATATATTTATTCATAATCTGAAAATTAATTAAATTATCAATAACATTAACCCTTACAAAAACAAGATCATAGACTGGTACTGTTATGTGGATGACATCCTTTGCTTATTTCAAGGAAATGAAAACGAAATTGTAGATTTTCTCATATATCTAAACTGAGTCGCTGAAAAAATAAAATTCACAAAAGAAGTACAAATGGAAGAGATTAAATTCATAGACAGAACAATTGCCAAAATGAGGAACCAGACGCCTTTAAAATACATAGAAACCCCACACAAACAGATCTATTTATCACTTCTAAATCCAAGCATCCCTGGATATTTAAGATAGCTGGCTTCCGCTCCATGGTAAATGGTAGATCCATGGTAGATCGCTCCATGGTAGATCGCTCAACATCCCTCTAACAAAAAAAGAATATGAAAAGTATAGAAATATTATCAAATGTCAAGCCAAGAAAAATGGATATAAAGCAGACATTATTGATAAAGAGATAAAAAATACAAGTAGAAAAAGAAACCTGGAAACAAACGATCAAGATGAGAATAAAAATAAACTTTACATGAAAGTGACCATACAATACAATGATGTACAAGGCAATACGGAAGGCTTTTAAAAGCACATATCATAAATTAAGCTATGAAACCCGAAATAATGCCTTCAACCTTATTGGTAAACTATCCAAACATGAAGAAAGAAAAGCAAATTATTATACACAATCAGGACTGTATAAGATCAAATGCTCGGACTGTGAAAATTTTAAATCGCTCTGAAGGGGAGGTCGTTCCAAACAAGCTTTAAAGAACACATTCAAGCACTAAGAATCAATAATAAAACCACTGTGAAATCCAACTATGCTGAACACCTCCTGTCCAATAACCACACTTACACGAGCATAAATTACAATTTAGAAGTCTTATGTTACAGAGGAATTAAAATATTCAGGGCACATAAAGAGAATCCCCAACAGCTAATAAACAATCAAATTCCGTCAAATATCCCAATCTTCCAAAAATTTTTAACCTACATATGAAATAATAATGAGAAGAAATTCAACCGGCAAAGTGAAACAGATGAGAATTTTATAATAATATTTAATTATATACTTATTTATTTACTAAGAGTCTGAAGGTTACGATATTTGTACAATGACCGTGAAGATGGGCTAGGTCCCGAAACATTTAGTCAAAAAAAGATTGATACTGAAAACTATATATTTAACATTTGTGATTTGTTTACCAAATTTATTTTAACAAGAGTGCCCTTTCAAAATCATTTTTTTATATCTTTGACTAGATGTTTCAGGATTTAGTCCATCTTACCCAATATACATAGATATGAGTTTGATCGAACAGTGTTTTGGCTTCCAGTTACCTTAAAACGAAAAGTATCATGGTCCCAGGCTTATGTCTTACCGTGACTACTACCGCAATAACGTACGCCCTATAGAAAAATTCGTTAATAAAAAAATATTGTTTAATTTTCAATAAAACTACATATGACAAGTATATAGTTACTTAAATTTGTTTATAGGGATAAAGATATTTATATAAAATAATATTTAAGCGTTTTTTTTTTAAAGTTTTGAAAGCTATTATACTAAAGTATAGCAGCTAGTTACGCATTAAATAACTGAGCTTCTTTACATGTTTTAGTCCAAAATTACAATATTATATGATTTTGGCTTTTTATCTTAATATTTAAAAAAAAACAAATGTTAAACTTAGCTTGGTTACATTTGTGTTGTTCATTCAGTGGGAAGGGTTTAACTTGTTTTTGCTAACAAAAATCATAGGCGGCAAATAGACCTAGGCATATTTACTCTCATGCTATTTACAGGGGGGGGATACCAAAACTTGATAAAAAATTGTATTTCCATGTGATATGTAGAGTTTAAATTATATTTGCTTACAAGACTCATATGGTGGTCATCTTAACCCGCATATTAGTTAGTGGGTGATAAAAATACCAAAAGTCTATAGTAAATTAATTTACTATAACAGATTTATATGTTTACTGCGAAGTGGGGTGTTTATGTTTTACAGTTACTTTAATTTTTAGTATTACAAGTTCTAGTCTAAACAAAATATTTTAAAATCCTCTTTTAAGTTTTAGAGTTGGTGAATATATAATGTTAAAAATATGCGTAAGAATTATTTGTTAAACAAACGGAGTAGTCAGTAAAGCATGTTGAAACTTGATCGGCTTTGATCACATATACCTGAAACTATACAATGTCCAGTTATAGCGACATTCCTGCAGAACAAACAGTCACTGTTGACCGCGAGCTGCTCTCTATGTTTGTCTTGCCATCGACCAAATGTGCAAACCTTGACTATCTGGACTCCTTTCTCTGTGGCGTTTAAACGAACAAAACATTTACGTCCTCTAGAAGACAAGATAATTGTTAAATTTATTTTCTAATATGTAAATAACTATTTTTAAAAGTATTTTAAATTAAATAAAGAAATATTCTTTCTAATAATACAAAATGATAGCAATTTATGAAACCATTTTACTATGAAGGCAGTTAGCCGAAGAGGGAAGATAGTGTTCTAAATATGTTACGAGTGTCTTAATGGCTGAATACAGTCGTTTCATACACTATCTTTTCTAGGCTACAATCAAATTGAATTTGGCAAGATAATAAAGATGACATGAATTTAGATGTTATACCTACAAAAATACAGCCACTGATGTCACTTACACACTCATGTGTATCTGATATTCTTTTTTTTTTTTTGAATTAGTCGAGTTATACATGATTTGAAGAAATGCTGTTGCTTTTTACTCAGGCAATCCAATAATGACGATTGTAAAATAATTTTATTATAACTAAAAACATGTATATAAATAACTAAAAAACAATGTTAAAAAGGATAGGCGTATTTTTATTGCATTATAATAAAATACATTTTGAAATAAAGTGTACATCTGAGAAATTGTTTTTGTTGTTTATAGAACACGTTAGCTTCCAAGCACCTTGTATACGGAGCGAAAGTTTAACGTTGTGATGAAATATGCAGTAATAAATCTACATCTCCGTTTCCGAGAATAATACACTGTAATTCGAAATATGTCTCACAGCAGTTTTGTCAGTCTTATAAATATATCAAAGCCTCTTTAAAATTAGTTTTCTTCCACAACGGAGTTATTTTGGAAGATGGGTTTTCGTCTTATATATTTAACTGAACTCTCGAGATATATTAAATAGTTAGTATTATTTATAATTTTTTGCGAACCTTTTTATGTTCAATAACTTACGAGGTAGATGGATACTTTTGGTTTTGAGTATATTTTTAACGCTGTGTAATCAAATTACACCTATGGAAGTGTAGGTTAAAACTTATTGAAAATAGAATTTTGGTTCCATGAAGTATATTACTTTAAAAAATGCATGGTTATGAACTACTTTACTTTTTTTTAGATTCTAAATAATAGATATTAAAATCCGTTTTATTAAAACCATATTTATTTTATAATAAGTTTATTAAGTTTACTTTTAACATCACTGATCGTGTTTTCACTTAGATAAAGAACGATTGATTGCATTATATGTTGAACAATTATTATTAAAGATATTTTTTATTACATAATTTTAATAAATATGACTGCACTCTATTTTTGTCAAGTTTTAAGAAGAAAACTTAAGTATGTCTGATATTAAATTGGAAAGAGTAGGAACATAAACATATCTCACACAATTACAAGAGGAATCTAGACGCTTTCTCACAACAATATAAGATTCCTAAGTTTTCTCGTAAATTTCCCTGTCTCCGCTTGAAAGTTCGACAGACAGTTGGGAGGTTTTCTTGGTTCAAGTACTTGACACAATTTCAAAAGAAACTTTTTATATCAGTAGTCTATAAATTATTTTGCTAAATAGTGTTAGTGGTAAAAAAATATGTATAATTAGTTGATATAAAATGATTTTATGCCATTATTTAAGTGCTTTACACATTTAAATTTATTCTAATTGGCTAGGACAAATTTTCATGGATAACACCTCTCGCAAAAGGTCATCAAACAATAGAGTATATTTTTAGTTTTTAATTTAAAAAGCCCGTTCCTGCCTGTGACCGCAGAATTTCGCCACAAATAGTGATAGGCCTATCGTGTAAATTTATTCGTAAAATGTGTCCGTCTTTTTAAACTGTATGTGTTTTGTGTTGTTTTTTAATAACTGACGAAGCTTAATTGTGGATGCATCTCCTGTACTAGTCTGAAGATTGCGATAAGCCGAAACATGTAACAACATGGATTAATTTGGAACTGCTGAGGTATTTATATATTTTTTTTAACCTAATATGTTTAACTGCAGTTCCGGGGCTATAAACATGAATGACTTCAATGATTTAGATCGATTACAAAATAACCATTGAATTTCCCAGAGCATTAAAATTTTTATTTATGATCGAATGTAAATGTTTGATGCCCCCTCAGTCTTCAATTTCTATTCCAACAACTCAACAGATGAAAAACTTTTATTAATAAACAAATCAGTAAAAGACTGTCAATAAAACCTTAAATAATGTTTGACAAATGCTTTTATTCAATATTTTCTGAAATGGAGTAAAAAATAAGAAGGACCCATGCTGACTTTGATTGTCAGATCGTCGGTTTATTCAAGTGTTCAAGAGACAGCTTGATATCCCCATTAAATGACCTTGTGTTCCACGGCGTGACATAGACATGATCCTAACATTTCATGAGTTCAGGAGGTGTCACAGGCTAGTTTACATGAACGTATACATACCCTCCTCTCAGCATCGCGTTACTTTCTTATGTAGTTTCTAAGAGCTATATATTTTCAAAAATTAGTATTACTGATTCCTCTTCGGCTTATTTTAAAATGGAAATGGTTTAGAGGTTGTAGTTATAACAATTTCCTTCAAAACAGGACTCCGCATAATATACGCGTAGCCGTCATCACTACTTCGTATTAATCATGCGTAAAATTATTTTTAATGCTAGTTTATCAATCATTTTTAATAACTCTTCAGGCTTGATATCTAAAACTTAAATACTTAATAAATGTCTTTAAACGACAATTCAATCATGGATATTCATTTGATGAATAATTGATGTAGGATTCATATTTGGAATTTCATAGACCTGGAAAATAGTAGTAAACCAGTCATTACTTGTAAAAAAATGTATTTATTTCTTGAATAATGGGATATTAAAATTAATTAATAATTAATACCCGGACAGATTTAAACTGCACAGTGGAAATTAAATGTTGATTGCGGAAATTGTATTTGATATGAAACTAGTTTTAGATTGCCTAGGATTTTTTAGAGTTATAAATAACTATAATATTTTTTTTTTCAAAATTCACTTTTGCAAAATTGATCATATATGAATTACTCATTCTAACTCAAAGTTTAGTAAATGATTAAAGAACATTTTTCAATTTTAAATAAGATACCTGAGAAGAACTTCCCTAGGTTGTAAGCACAATATTCTACCTAATTATAATTGGTTAGAATGAGAATAAAAAACTTACATTGATTTAAAAGCTGGGGAAGTAAATAGAAGTACAGAGTATATTTCGTAAAGTCTTGAGTAACACGATAATTAAATTAAATTGGTACATTGCACTTTAATTTGTTCTGTACATTTAGTTACATTGTTGCTGTTTTTTAACATTAAATTCTAAATTTGTTTGTAACTGGATGTAATTTTATTAATACTAAATTGATAAAAAATCACTTTCCAAAGTATACCAATATACTCGTTTTACAAGTAGAAATTTGAGTAAAATTAGTCTTTTCAGAATTGGTTGGAAGTTGCAACATTGTTAGAAGAGAAAGTGTATTCATTTCTGGATATGGTGACTAGAGATTTATCACTCTATATTTCATCAAAATGTTGAGCCATTGCATTGTACACAAGCTGCTCGAAAGCTAATGTGTTTTCCTCCCTTTATAAGCAAACATGTAGGCTATGTTTTTCTGTTTTGTGTCATGACAATCTTTGAGGTGATCCCATTTATACATTTAATATGTTTTAAACTCAGCTCTGAAGTATGTCAAAGTAATTAAAATAATAATAATAATGTACCAATAAAAACCTTCCTCAACATATTCTAAGATTTTTTGATTTTTAGTAATTAAATGATCATTATATGTTTGTCATACATTAAATTTTGAATGAAATTTTTTGACAATAAGCAAATAATTTCTCAAGTTATCAACTAGCAGTCTTAATGAATCAAATTTTGTATATAAGAAACTAGTAAAAAGACAAATTTTCTCTACATTAGTTTAGTAAATTGTGAATCTTTATAATTAATTAAAAACAACTAAGCAAGAGGTATTAGTGTAGTAAAGTTATACGGGAAAAATGAAATAAATTTTGGACAGCCAATTTTTTATGTGTTCTATGGTATAACCTGACCTTCCTCTGAAAATTACCCCGAAATCCCATATAGTCCAGGCTCTGAACAGGTTGAGCATGCACTAAAAGTCTAACGAAATTTGACTTTTGATTATTGTTGGGAACATTTAGTAGATGTAAAAAACCGATGTTGCCACATTTCCAGAATGGGCACAACACGGGGGACGGCCTCTAGAGGAAGTCGTAGAGGAAACTGTATTGGCCTATGTCATGTTATATATCATTTTAAAGGTCTTTGAATGTAGATTAAAATACCACAAATCCGATCTCTAAAGGTCGAATATAACGCGAGTTATTGCGTTTTGAAATTTCGGTAAAATCCTTTCATGCAAAATTTGACTGCCTGCCATTTCTGGCTCAGACGTTCACGTGATGTAAAATTGGCAACATTGTTTTCAACTCTATTTAAATTCTATCTATCTCCTCTTTATAAAAATCCTGAAAATCAAGTTAAATGTTTTATTTTAAGTCTTCATTTGCCGTATTCAATTGCTGTCAGAAATATTATGATTACGTTATGATTTTCAGCCCGATTGGGGACAACCCATGAAATCTTTTATGAAATATTTAACGTGAGCTTTAGGATCATGTTTAACAGAAAGCAATGCCGCAAAGCCGACCTTAAATGAACGCTCGAATCAGAAATGGCAGGTAGTCAAACTTTGCATAGAAAGCATTTTGCTGAAATTTCAAAACGCAATAACTCGCGTTATATTCGACCTTTGGAGATCGGGTTTGGGGCATTCGAATCTACATTCAAAGACCTTTAAAATGATATACAACATGACATGGGCCAATACAGTTTCCTTTATGACTTCCTCTAGAGGCCGTCCCCCGTGTTGTGCCCATTCTGGAAATGTGGCAACATCGGTTTTTTACATCTACTAAATGTCCTCAACAATAATCCAAAGTCAAATTTTGTTAGACTTTCGTGCATGCTCAACCTGTTCAGAGCCTGGACTAATAGGGGGTCATGCCTAAGAATGGGGGGTTGGCCCATTAGGAAGAATCACAATAAAATTCGATAGTATGCATACAAAATTTAAACAGAGTCCATAATGTTTATAAGTACAAAATTAAAGGTATTAAATGTAAAATACAATGACCTCAATATAACGGTTGGGAGGAGAATGGCTGATTTTCAAAATTCATATTAAAATGATTTTTGGCCTATCACTACTTTGAAGTGCGATAACTTCCAACATATTTGACCTTTTTAGGTCTAGTTTTTGGATATGTACTCTCCTTACTAAAATCTTTAAAATTACGTATAGCATGGCTATGGACTAAGAAAAGTTTTTTTAAGACTTCCTTTTCAGGACGTCCGTGTAGAGGCCGATTTAAGGGTAGTGTGATAAGCACATGTCAAGATATCCGAATTTTCAAAGGTAATTGTAAAAGCAAACGTTTGCCACAAATCTGACCTTAAAAGGTCAATTACTTCAAATATTATCAAGTTTTAAAGCGTTTAGGTTAAAATTTGATTGTTATACAAAATTTGACAGGCTGCCATTTTTTACTCAGGTAACCTTTTGAGATGGGGTTTGCGCTATTTAATTCTACTGCTTTAATTTGAATTACATTAACCTATTAGCTGACGAAAGATTTATTTCTGACTCCACGTGGGCTATGCTATAATTTTCATCCATGAATCCACTTTGGATTTCAGGAATTTGTCTGAGGGAGGTCACGGGATGACATAGAACACATTTTATCAAAATCTAGTTGTGCAAATTTCTTATTTTCCAGCCCTGTTTTGGCTTAGTTTACTACACTAAATGTAAAAATGATGATACCATGTACAAGTATAAACACAAATTTATTTAGAATTTAGAATACAATTTCCAAAGAATAATTCTAATATCATCCCACGTTATCTATGTAGAAATATAAACATAAATTATCTATCATTTTAACATACTATTTACACAAAATACAAAATATTTTACTATTATCATATTACTCTAAATGTATAATTTACATGAATACATAACGGAATCATATATAATTTTATTTACAATGTTTATGTACACTTAAAATATTCAATAGCTTTGTAGTAATACCTCTTATAAACAATTTAAAATTTTAACAATCGATTCTATACTTACAGTAATATTAAAATACAAAATATTTGCAATTGCAAAGTTGACAATTTAACACTGAAAGAGAGTATGTTGTTTGAGAGTAAATAAACAAAACGAATAATTTGATCCATCTTATAATAATCTCTAATTGTATAATTTTTAGTTGCAGACTAAGGGAAATAAGTTTCTAATTGTAAATAGCAAATTATTGGTACAAAATTTGTGGCACGAAAACAAATTTTTTGTTGCTAGGAGTTTCCGCTTTGTAATAGCCATAGTTTATTTCCTAAATAAATCTGTTTATAACAATTTTCTTTATCCTATTTTACAACGCCTTAGTTTTTTCTGCGCTAAAAAGAAAAATAAACATTATTAGTGACTCAATTGTATTTAGCGTACATAAATTTAAAACACATCAAGGTTTTGACCTAACATATAAATGTACATAGATGTAGTGTTTTTTTTTCAAGAAGTTCTTATAATGAATATATTGTAATAGTTTTTATATTTCTTTAAATTTTCAATTATGACGTTTTTACTGTGGTAAGACGTTTCATGTTAAAAATATACACACTTTCCATAAAGATAAACATTATTATGGCAATGAATAGCATTGTTTTATTCCGAGAGATGTATTCTTTAGGTATGTGTTCCACGGTAAAAATTTCACTATTGGAAATTTTGAGAACATAAATTTAAAACTAATAGATTTTTTAATTATCTTTTTTGTAACCTTGTGCTAGTTCCTAAATTACTGAGAAAATAGAAAAATACAGTGCTACAGGTTTAGTCAAAGATCTTGACTGTAATATATTTTATATTTCCATTTAAAATCTTTTTCTAACTCACATTCCTTACAAAATATAAAAAATCGGTCGTAGGCAATTTCAAATTCCACAGTCACTAGTGCCAGTTTATCCATATGGTCTAGGCGAGAATCTGATCGGTATACAGGCTTACATGGTAACTGGAAATCCGGAAATGGTTTGATATTTGTATAACAGTTTAAAACTCAGAGAATTTAATTGAGAACTAAAAAAATATTAATTGTTCAAGTCTGAAGGGATTGGTCCAACACGATTCAGTAGAATATCTTTAAAGTAAACATAACTTTACAATATGTACATAAAATTTTAAGGCTTCGCCTAGAGGAGTACAATGCTGCAAGTTTTACCTCAAATGGATAACCGACCCTTCAACGACTTACAATAAAACTTCTCTTTACGTAATATTGATAAAAAAATCAAATCATAACTTCGGACATAATGGAAATTTTGATGTCGGGTTTGTTTCATCCTATTTAGAAAATAAAGAAATTTAAAATGATTTACAAAACGAAATGACAAAATGTACTTTGCTTTAAAAATCTCTCTATGGGACGTCCCTAAAGGACGTCTTGAAGGACAAAACATCGTGTACTTTACAATAATTGTGACATGGCCTATGTCACACGATATATCACGTTATAGGTATCTATTTTCTTAATAAAATGCAACAAACCCGACCTCAAAATTCTAAGTGTGTCTGAATTCAATGAAGTTTTTTATTTCAGCAATATGATTGAAATGAGAAGTTTGACTGCCTTCCTTTGAAGGCTGGGATATCTATTTGAAGTTGGGTGCTTGGCATTGCTCTCTACTTAACTAAGCATTTAACTTATATGCACATTAAACTATGCTTGCATTTAAGACTGAAACATTCTCCTCATATGCCAACTCTATCAGACTTGAACTCTTAGTTATAACGTTAAGAATGGTTTTATAGTCTTCAATTGCATTTTTACACTCTTAAACGTCTATCAATTTATTGATAAAAATGTCAAGCAGTTTCCAAAATTTTCAGTGCTCCTGTATGTTTACCACTATTCACGATGAAATGAACTATGCTATACATACAAAATTACGAAAGACATTTACTTTTAAAGTCAGCTATATTATTTTATATTCAAACTATGTAAATCAATCTTTTGGCCAATAGATAATGGTACAAAAATATTAAATGATATTAATTATATAAATGATATTTATATAATTCATTTTGAATTGTGTACTTGCTTAATATTGTTAATGGTTTCATTTATCAAAACATTAAATATATTAAAAGGAGTAACATAACAATTTTTTTTAATGCGGTATAGCAAAATGTTTAGTTTGATAAATTTGCAATGGTTAACAAAATATAAACAAACTATAGCATATATTAGTAATTAAAATTTACCATTTTAATAACGTTGATTATACCTGTTCCTAATGATTTGTTTGTGCTAGTACCTTGTACGTTTTTTAGAGTTATCCGTGAATGACGTATGTATTATACCCTGTTTGTTAATGTATAAAAAACAAGCATTTTTACTATGGATTAACTATCCATTAATTTCCACAATTTGTCTCAAAAGATCGTGGTTACTCTATTGACAATTCATTGTTAGTAATAATACCAAGATTTGTAAGTATTCACAATTCCCGACTCCAGCAACTTAATTTACTTTCAAACCACCTTTGATCCATCATATCAACCCAAGGATTTATTTTTAATTGTAATATACTGATTATTTAGCCTTAATTGTTGACCTAAATCAGTTCTTTAACGTTAATAATAATTGACGATGAATAAAACCATTTTTCCCAGTTTTTGCTGTACAAATATTTCAGTCATTTATGGATAACTCTGTACGTAATCATTATGATGTGAGAAACAGTCCGAGTTGACACTAGACAAAAGCACGATGTCGGAGTCACGGATGGATTATCTGTGATGGTGGAGGGGGTGGGGGAGGGAGAGAGGGAGGGGGAGAGAGAGAGGGCTGAAGTGTATCCTCAGAATGAAGGCCGAGTAGGTCCAACTGAGTATGATCAGCACCAGGATGTTCCAAGAACTGTTGGACAGACCGGCAGATCCCGTCTGCATCGCCGCTGGCCGCTCGCCTGCAACGAAAACCGTTAGGATAGAGAAAAGGAAACAAACTTGATCCCAACATACCATAATTACTCCAAATCGAAGAAATTATTGTACAAAAGAGATAAAAGGCAATATTTTTTTAACGTGCGTGCCATTAGGAAGAGATCATTTATGGTATAGTATAAAGAAATTGCAGCACGATGATTTTCAAGGAGCGGACATCGAATGGAAACGTCAAAAGGAGACGTTACTGTAACTACCTTTGATAGTTACTTTTGACAAAAGTTCACATGACGTGAACAGTACAGACGATTATTTAATCATGAGTAAAATTTAGTAGAAGTAAAACTGAGTTTCTAAACCTGACATCAAACTATAGACATTTTAATAAAAAAAATAATGTCAATCACTTGCGTAAAGTCCAACTTGAAATGCTAGAAAGAAAGATAGGTTTTAATTATATTGTGTATTGTAACACACTTATAGTGAAAATATTTTCTGCTATTAACTAACCGTTGAGCACATGTACTCTGACGCTGGCCACGTCAGCATTGCTCGGGCTGCACGAGTACTTGCCACTGTCGGACAACTCAGCGTGCTGAATCAGCAGATAGCTCGTCGTGACGTCACCCTTCTCGGTGATGACGCTGACGCCGCCACGGTTGGAGTCGTAACTTATCACCTAAAACCAACCAAAGGCATCAGCACATCAGCATTACTTGGGGTGCAAGAGAACTTGCCGGTGACGGATAACTCTGTGCGCTGGATCAGCAGATAGCTCGTCGTGACGTCACCCTTCTCGGTGATGACGCTGACACCGCTACGGTTGGAGTCGTAACTTATCACCTGAAAAAAGCCAAAGGCATCAGCACATCAGCATTACTTAGGGTGCAAGAGAACTTGCCGGTGACGGATAACTCTGTGCGCTGAATCAGCAGATAGCTCGTCATGACGTCACCCTTCTCGGTGATGACGCTGACGCCACCATGTTTAATGTCGTACCTTACCACCTGAAACCAGTCAAAGGCATCAGCACATCATCAAAACTTGGGGTTCTTGCCACTGTCGGACAACTCAGCGTGCTGGATCAGCAGATAGCTCGTCGTGACGTCACCCTTATCGGTGATGACGCTGACGCCACCGCGGTTGGAGTCGTAGCTTATCACCTGAAACCAGCCAAAGGCATCAGCACATCAGCATTACTGGTTGTGCAAGAACTTGCCGGTGACAAATAACTCAGTGTGATGGATCAGCAGACAGTTCGTTGTGACGTCACCCTTCTCGGTGATGACGCCTAAGCCGCCAAGGTTGGAGTTATAGCTAAGCACTTGAAATCAAGAAATTAAAATCCGTGTGTCAAGTTTTAGATAAAAAACTAAAAACTTTATGTTATATTGGATAATTTTGAATTTTTTTGCAGTAGCGCAATTTCAGCGTTTTTTTTTTTTTGGGGGGGGGGGGCAAGATATTTTTACTGCAATGAGACCTCCTCCCTCATACTATCTTGCTTCAACAAATGCATATAAGACGCTCAAATCAAGTCATAGCTTTTATTTTGTAAGTGATTTCTATGCTAAAATTTTATATTTTCAACTTTTCCAAATCATTGTGCAGTGTGCAACTTCCTTTCGTCCGCCCCCCAAATGACAGATGAAAAGGATGTGAAACATTTTATTATCTCTTGTATTTTGTTATTGTTTAAACATTCCTATGTATGTCTTGTAGAGAAAATAAAGATGATGTTTTACAAATTAAGAACATCATTTAGTGTTATAACCTCCATTTTATTATCTATCAAACCTAAATACATGTTGGAGCTATAATGATTTTAATTTAAAGTTCGAAAGCCTAATTCAATAATGTCTGCTGCAACCTCGGTCACAAAGGCTCACTTCTCAGAAGCTGTACAAAGCACAAATTAAGTCTGAGACTCAGCAAAGCGCTGAGGCCCCAAGCGACTGAGTGGCCGCATTATACACAAATCACGCTTCTGACACCGTCACATTCGTCTGTCTCTACGAACATCTCCACAATATAGGTAATGGTTAAAGCTAAATTGAAACACATCACTATCTGTTTCAAAGTATTTATGCTTCATATAATTAATTAACTAGTAATTTCATATCGTGTCTCCCTCGGCAATTTGTTTTTAACTGCATATATAAGACCTATTTCGATTAAATAAAGTAAAAAAGTACTTCATTTAGCAGGAGGAACAACTTGTCATTCCATACAACAACAAATCATCGTACCTGACGTTTTTAAAGAGAACGGTAAATTAACGTTTATAACAGATACAGTGTTTGAAAAAGAAGCGGTGCACTTTAACAAAAAATTAAACACTATAATGTGTCACTTTTTTTAGGGAGAGGGCAGGCAAATGCAATTACGCACACAGGTGGCCAGCCTGCAGTGTGGGACTCCCCTAAAACGGGTTTACTTACAAAAAACTCCTCTACTCTTAAGGATTTTAACCTGGAATTGTCTACCACATTCATTCAGGCCTAAATTTATCCTACGCCCGTGGAACTCGCTCCTTATCCAGCCACTCGGTCAACGGATCTGGTCCACTTTGAGGTCCAGATCGGTTTTTTCCAGGACGAACTATGACTAACAATCCCGGTTGAACTTGTCCTCCGTCATTTTTCACAGATCGTGTACACCGAAAATACATCGAATTTCTTTATGTCCTTTCCCAACGCGGACAGCGGAAAAATGGTGTGTTCCACATTGTTGGGAAAGCCTGGGCAGTAGATGCAATCCGGTGAACCGGTCTTGCCCATCTGCTAATAGTCCACCTCGCCATGCTACATTACGAAAATGTGTCACAATGCAAGCACGTTGAATACCTATGGTATTTAATACTTCTAAGTTTTATATAAAATTAATTTCTTTGGTATATATCTGTATATTTTATCATAAACATCAAAAATTTATGTTTTATTTTACAATATCGTGTATGAATAAAAGTGCTTATGATGTTATAATATAAGCAATGCAAGAAAGAATAAATAAAGTACTTAGATACAATAAACCTTATATTGTTTAAGAACATAAACTTAGTTGTTGAGTTAATTATTAAGCCGCACTCAATTAAAATAAAATCACAACTAATACTCCTCCATGAATCACTAGCAAAATGATGTAATAACTTTGAAAGGGAGACCGACCTCGTCGTGGTGGTACCAGAAGATGTAGGCGGGTGGCTCGGGACTGTAGCGGATGGTGCAGGTCAGGTTGATGGTGCTGCCCTTGTCCACGTGGAGATCTGGACCTCCCAAGATGGCTGCCGTTGGCACTGCAACATTGAGTAAATGGGGTTTTACTTAAACATGTGGTACCAGAAGATGTAGGCGGGTGGCTCGGGACTGTAGCGGATGGTGCAGGTCAGGTTGATGGTGCTGCCCTTGTCCACGTGGAGATCCGGACCACCCAAGAAGGCCGCCGTTGGCACTGCAACAGCGGGGAAATGGGGGTTTACTTTAAACACGAGGAAAAACTATAGGAAGAGTTTTTCTCTACATTTTATTTGCAACCTGAAAACTTTGTTCAGGAGATGTGACTTTGTTACCACTTCTTTTAATGGATATCTCTTTAACAAATAGTGGATGAATGAGAGTAGTGGAAAACAGGAACTCTGGGCCATGACGTCATCACGATGACGTCATCGTGATTCACGATGACGTCACTGATGACGTCATCAAGGCCGTGATGTCATAATGACGACATATGACGTCACACCTATGACGTCATGGTGACGTCATTATCGATGACGTCATCGTTATGACGTCACTGACGTTAATTAGGTCAAGGTCACGCAAAAGTACATTTTTTTATTTATTTCCTTGCTAGGACTGCAGACTCTTGACCTAATTAACGTCAGTGACGTCATCACGATGACGACAGCGATAGTGACGTCACCATGACGTCATAAATTTGACGTCATATGTCAAATTTATGACGTCACGGTCTTGATGACGTCATCAGTTACGTCATCGTGATGAGGTCATGGCCAAGAGTTCCTTTTTTGCTTGTAGATTACTTGTAGATCTTGATCAAACTAATTTCTTAGTAATTATTTATAATCAAAGCAAGAATTGAATTATTTGAAAATTTCTCTCCTAGGTCTTGGCTTTAAAAAAATATTATTACAAAACATTATAATTTTAAAACACAAACATATTACTTTACTGAATTGTTTTTTTTTTTTTTTTCAAGGAAAAGCAATTTGGTTATATTTCAACCAATTAAGTTGGTATCAAATTTTTATAACGAGGTATGATTGTACCTCTGCAACATAACTAAATCTTCTTTGATTGGAGAAGCAATTCGTTGTGAATGAAACCGTGTCCTACTTGTTTTTATATTTTCTTAGTGGAATAAAACTCACCGACGACGTTTAAATTGACGAAGAAGCTGCGCACAGGCTGTGTGGAGATCTGGCACTCATATATGCCGGCATCCCTCTTCTGTGCCCACTTGATCTGCAGTGTCCACTCGTCGTTGTCCCTGTGGTGGATCGCCATGAACCTCTGGTCCGAGGTGTACGTGTAGGCCCCCACCGTCAGGATGTGGATGTCCCGGTGTCTAACCCAGGACACCTGCATATGCACAGGCATTCGTGTAAATACATATCAAGTATTTACATTTAGGAACATTACTTTGAAGGATTTGGGACATTACTTAGGCCTACTCTGTGGACTGCATGGTTCGATTACATTGAGAGGATGTTTGCTCCCTCTATCTGAATAAAATACCAAAACCAGGCCACAAAGGGGCTAATACTTACGTAGAAAATGTTAAACACATCTAGAGTGATAACATAAGATGAATCATTTTCTAATATTTCTTGGTTACTTAAGTTCTTCCAACATAGAGTAATATTTTAGGATCAACATACCACATAACCTGAGAGATTACGAATGCGGAGAAACTTACCGTCTTAATTGAGGTGAAAAATTGTATAACATGGCTCAATTAAACCCAGACACCGAAACCTTAAAAAAAGGGTCACAAAAATTTGGCAAAGCACATTTTGCTGTGCCCTCACTCTACCTAAAGAATATCAAAAAGGTAAATTACAATTATTGGCGTTTGCTTTGTAAAAAAATTAATTAAAATTTTAATTTCACTTTGAAGATTCTGTAAATTTCAATCAGAAGTCCGTACAATTAACGTTACGTAAATTAAATGAAACCTTTAAAACGCACATTGCACCTCATATAAACAAAAAATCTCATTTTGTGGTTTAAAGTTTGCTAAGGGGAAATAATGCATAAAATTAACTGACATTTGTAGGTAAAGATCTTACAGACCCATGACCTAATTAAATTCTACACTGGCGCATCCCCCCTGAAGCTCAAAAAGTTGTAATTCATTAACGACACGTGTCTGATAAAGAGGATGAGTGATTTCGAAGAGCCTTAGACTAATTTAGTATTAAATTGATGTTATGGCGGATGTCTGAATGAGTTATTTTATTAGTATCTCAATGAAATTAAGTTACCTCATTTAAATATTTTAAATCTAATGTTATGTAGTACTGTTTTTTTTAGAATAAACAAAATATAATGACCTCATAGAAAAGTTTAGGTTAAAGTACTAATACATGTTTGTGTTAATAGGAGCCTGATAAATTTAGTTGAAAAAGGAAACAAAAAGAAAACATTGCAAGTGGAGTTATATGATACTCCTCTTTCCCGCATTTATAGATTCCGTTCTTTGCTTAGGCATGATATGTCCATCTAAATGATAACTCCACTATCCGTGCATCACCGACTGGTGTTAGAGTTCCACGTGTATATACAGAATGTCCCGGAACTCTCTGGAACCCTTTTGATATTTTTCCTTGCATTGAGACGAACGTATTCTACCAAAGAACCATGAATCTCTTGTATCTAGTTTCCTGTCCTCGGCATATAATTTTTACTTGGTTCTTGATAACTTTAAAACCACTTGAGGTATTGCGTTGAAACTTAGATTGGCCAATTATGTACGTAAAGACTGTTTTATTTATGGATTTTTACATTCCTACCACTTTCACTTCAAAATGAAGGATAGTTTTTGCTCCAAATTTTGATAATATTAAAAAGTTTTTAATTAAAAATATTATCAAAATAAATAAGAAAATTGATATGTGTAAAATTGTGTTGCACAATAATACATATGACAATTTTAAACGCTCACATCATGAATAACTGAGAAAGCGATATATGTATAAACAGAATTACTGAATTAATTCGCATTGTTTTTTTTTCAAAAAGCGAATTTTTTTAAAACTCTATTCCTCAGTCATTAATGGTTGACTTTGCTTAAGCTTAAACTTTTTACTTTTTATTATAGAATGAAGTTTTAGCCATTTGAAGTATTTTATAACGTGATGATAATATTTAAAAGTTTTAGAGTAGTTATATTTGAAAATTTTGAAGTCTCACGCTTTCGCAATGGAAACAAGTAGAAATTTAAAATTGTGAATCAGTTCTATCGTAGCCTACATAATAGTCAAACCAAGTTTCAACTCTATACCTCGAGTGGTTTAATCCTGAACCAAGCAAAAACTACTTACGGACGGACAGACAGAAAACTAGGAACTAGGGACTTATGGTTATATCATAAAATTCGTGTGTCTCGATGCAAGTTAATAAAAAAAAGGTGTTCAAAAGAGTTCAGGGACAGTCTGTGTAGGAGAGTTGTATTTGCACCACTGACCGTCTTGTTGCCCAGGTTGCGCACTCGGCAGCTGAGGTAGGCGGACTTGCCGACCAGCGCAGTCACGTTGCGGGGGGTGAGAGGGTCGAAGTAGGGCTCGAACCTGGAGAGCAGGGGAGGCTGAGTTGACGTCATACCGTCGAGCTGGTTGACGCCACTATTGACGTATGCCGCTCCTGCAACATAAGAATCACGTCAAATGCAGTGAAATTAAAATGGAGAAAACAACGCTGAGTGATTCGTAGAGATTACGTGAAAAAGTTACATTATAAAGTTTGTATTTATATCACAAAAAGACCAGGACTTCATAATAAAATGCTCTATTTTACTCCTTCGTTACGATACAAATATTCAGGAGATATTCATAGATTGCTCCCTCCGCTGCAGATTTCCTGAAATATGTTTTGCGATGCTTGTGTTATGCATTATCTGAGGTCGTGAAGTTTTTAAGCATAGGAGAATAGTAACCGCAAAAATAAGGACCTCCCATGTTTAAAGATTTTAGTTTGGCCATTGAAAACTAAATTAGAATAAAGCAGTTAAGCGCATTACTTCTCTTATTTGCTTTGAAAAGCGCTTCTTTCAATCTCTGAAATGTCAAAGTAAACATTTTTGCTTACAAAACAAAAACAACAAAAAATAACAAAAGGTTTCAAACTGGTTCTAGTAATCAGAAAAAAATCAGCTTGATCCTTGGATAACATTATTTGCCTTAGTCCCATCTGTGTTTCAGTGGTGGTGTTGTTGCTTTCCTATAAGGATATCCCTACTAATTTGGTTCTTTATAGATTAATATTACATATTATCTTTTGCATAATCCTACAAGAATAAATCGTGCGCAATAATGTAAGTTAATGTGAAAGTTTCTGTAAGAGTGGACATCGGTGTCACCTCGACGACGGTACCGTTGCGCTCTGGGCGACCAAAGCAAACAGATCCAAAAGTAAAAAGCAACCATATGAGGCTGTGATGAGCTATAATTAATAAAACTCACGTACCGCAAATTTGTAGTGTGCAGGGGCAACGTGAAACAAAACCACTTTTGAAATATCTCCTATAACTGCGAGAGTAGCTATGACGATGTCTCTAAATAAACGAGATTTTCTGGCTTTGTGGCAACCTTTTGACTACCGGTTCAGTGTCAGTCAACCGAGCAACTAAGATAAAACAAAACCTTGTCAAAAAACTTTTAACTCTGCCCTTTTGATCTGTACAACTTTAGAAATTATAATAAACGTAATCATATTTATTACATCTTTCTTTTGGAATAACTGAGTATACATTTATTAAAAATGTCCTAGAGTACAGCCTTAAATGATCACAATTTATTATATATTATGTAGAATTTTTTTATATTTTTTGACATTTTTATAGATTTACATTGTTATATGGTTATTATAGTTAAATAAAGTGTAAATGACATTTATTTTAAAATGTTGCACTTTTTAACCTCTTGTGGCGTACGTTAATTTGAGCAGTAGAACTATCTCTGTATTACTGTATTTCGGTAATGAGTATAAACAAGTTTTTGTATATATGTTTTAATCAATGATAAATTAACATTCGTTGAACAGCATTTCATTGTGCGTAATCAATTGTAATATTTTACTTTAGCTGAACGTATAAAAATAGCTTGTTTCAATGACACCAAAGTGTTGTATTAAGGTAAGAACATTTAAAACTTTACTTATTTTACTTTGTTGAAGCTATTTAATTGTTTTAAGTACTAAATAGCTAAACTTAAATATTTATGTAGACGGTGAGAAAAGTTTCATTGACTTTTGATTACGGACGCTATCGATACCAATATCAATATCGAGATTTCTAATCTAAATCAAGGCTTAATCGAGCTTAAATGATTCTCAATTGCCCTCCCCATTCCGAGGCTAATGCAGCGAGACACTGACTCTGTGATGAGTCTCCAGAACTTATTCGATTTATCAGCAAAAGAAGTTATTACTTGAAATATTTCATAGTACTGTTAAAGATTCAATTAGTATATATAAGTTAATTCTCTTGTTTTTCAATTATTATGAAATAAAAAATAATAGATCTAAATAACCATTTTTGTCATTTACAATAAATAATTAAAATTTACAGTGACAACAAAATTTAAACTTACATTTAATAATAAATGCAATTATTGGTAAAAATTGTGTTACTTACGCATTTGAAAAATAAAATGTCCTTGAAAACTTTTGAAATGCAATGTTAAATAAAAAACATTTCCAACCCTGTTTTATCATCTATTATGATTATTATACTTATTATATTGTTTAAATAGAAAAAAAATGTTGGTACCTATTTAATGAATTGTTTTTTATTTTTTGTTTGGTAAATGTAAATTTTTTGTGAATTTCAAATACCAACCCAATTATTGTTGATCAATCGTGTTAGAATATTATGACTAATATTGTTTTATTATTTTCTGAAACAAACAATATTAAATGCGTTTATAACTTCACTCAAACTAGAAACGACAGTGAGTGTCACGTATAAAGAGCTGGTGACATCAGCCGAAGCTCATGAACTGCTCTGGGCATGTCATTGTCAGTGTCAGATCGCTAACACGAGGTCCTGACACGAGAATGTCACGTGTAAGGAAATGACACGATCTAGTGACAAGTAAAAACAGCGTGGGCTTCTTTTCACTTCATATCCTAAACATATACGTATAAAACTTTATCAATTATAAATCAAGAGTTCATTATATCTTAAAATCCACTGTTTAAATCATAAAGATATGGTTTGAACAACTTCTGCTAAAAATATTAAAAGCATATTAAATTTGTGTATAAAAATACGAAAGGATGGTACTTACTAGGCAATATATATATATTGCGGAAATAAATTTTACATAGAATTAAACTGAAATTCTTTATGAAAACCAAATTTGACAGATTGTTATCTCTTTTCTTCCGTTTATACAAAATCATTTTATTATAAAAGCTTATGAATCTACGTATAGGTTACATAAAACGGAAATAGTAATTTTATTATTATAAAAAAACAAGGGTCTTACAAACATAAACAGATAAATATAATATATTCACTATTGTAAATAGTGTAGTAAAATTAGTCGGGAAAAATGAAATAATTTTTGGACGCCTAATTTCTTTTGAAATGTGTTCAATGGCATCCTCTGACCTTCCTCCGAAAAGTCCCCTGAAATCCCATTTCGGGATCATGCCCAAAAATGAGGGTTGGCCTATAAGGAGTTAAAATAAATTTTGATATTAAGCATACTAAATTTGATTACATTCCAGAAGGTTTATATATATCAAATTAAAGGTCTTAAAATGTAGAGTACAATGCCGTAAACCCGATCTAAATATAACAGTCGGGAGAAAAATGGAAGATGTTCGAAATTTAGAATGAAATAATATAATCAAAACTTTGAAATGCAATAACTTCCGAAATTTGACCTTTTGAGGTCTGGTTTTCGGCTATGTACTCTCCTTATTAAGACCTTTAAAATGATGTATAGCATGGCTATGGACTAAGAAAAAATTGTCAAAACTCCTTCTTTGGGACGTCCATGGTTCAAAGGTAATATGATAGCCATATGTCAAACTATCCCTATTTGCTAAGGTAATTGTACAAGCAAACGTTTACCGCAAACCGGACCTCAAAAGGTCAAGTATTTCGAATATTATTACATTTTTAAGCGTGTAGATTAAAATTTGGTTTTTATTCAAAGTTTGACAGGCTGCCATTTTCGACTCAAGCAACCTTTTAATGTGGGGTTTGTGGCATTAAATTCTACTACTTAAGAACTTTAATTTGATATACATAAACCTATTGGTCGACGAAAGACTTATTTATGACTCCACGAGGGCCATCCCATCATTTTTAGGCATGTTGCCCCCTGGGGATTTCAGGGGACTTTTCTGAGGGAGGTCAGGGGATGACATAGAACACATTTCAGCAAAAATTGGCTGTCCAAAAATTTTTTTTCATTTTCCACCCATATTTTGGTTTAATTTTACTACACTAAAAAGTAAAAAAAATATTACTTATAACTATTTCCTTTAGGAAGTATTTTTTTAAAGGATATTTAAAAAAAATTAAGTAGATTTAATTTTGGATTCGATGTAGAAAAATATTATAATAGATTTTCTGTAAACAAAAGCAGATTTCAAACAAATTTACTAAGATGTTCATTCGGGGAATGCCTTTCAATAATGTATTATATTACTTGTAATAGTAATAAGCGGTGGCTATATGAAAGCTCTTGACTCAAACGCCATATTTACCTAGCATAGCCAAAGGTGATAACGTTACAGACACTAACATGACTGCTCAGTGCTCACCCTGCCTTGCCAAGTAAATAAACTACTCTAAATATGTCATCTTGCTTTCTTTAGATCACTGCACAGAAGTATTAGCCTTGGTGATGAAGAGTGAAGGTACTTTAGTCAACTTTATTAATACTAATTCATATCCAAAACTTATTTACTTTAAAACATATAATAAAAAACAAATCGATTATTAAATCATTTACAAAGATATAAACAAGGATTTTATATAAGATTGAAAAGAACTTCATTTACAATCTCCCCTCTTGAAACAATTACAGGAATTAGTTTTAAAATTCAATAACTAAACTGGTGTCTAAGCAGATATACTTTTTATCTGTTTTATTCATTTAATTGTTTACTTTCAAAAAATACTTTAACAAATTAATTTAATCTAAAACTCAAGCCATAATCACCAATTATGATATTACAAATGGAATCATAAAGAGGTACATTATTAAAATAAATTTAAACTCGTTGCTTAGTGTATTCTTAAATGAAAATGCAGTTGCTATAAAATTAGAGCTCATAATTTGAAGAGATTAGGGTTTAATACAAACTACGCAATTCGAACATCAGCCGTTTATTCCATGACGATTCAGGTTTTATTTGCATTATGAGTCCAACCTCAAAAATGGTGGTAAAATGTGAGTGAGAACAACGATTTGGCCAAGCGACATCTGTATGGCTAGGTTTTAGATGGGTTCATAACCAAAAACTTTTCGAAATGTTCATACTTTACTGACATTTACAGACAAGAAGAGTCTGTGGCGATGCATTTTCAATCGATCTTGGAATCTAACGGGTGGATTATGTTTTAACTTTTCATTTGAGACAAAATAGTTTTTGTGTAAAACTAATTTTAAAATTTGTAGTTTTTTAACATTGGTTTTATGGGTTTCCATTAAGTCAACCCAATGACACCGAAAGGTAAACAAAAATAATAGAATGCAACTTCTAAGCATTGGTTTTGAAACAGCTGCCACCTGTAAAAAGGTATATTTGGTATAAAAGGTATAGTAGATTAATTTAGAGTAAACGTCAAAGCCTAATTACCATGATACTACAACAAAAGTTAATTCAAAACAACGAGCTAGGCTCTTTTAATTCTATACTTACAGTAATTTACCAAATTAAATTAGTTCGTAAATAACGTAGTGTATGTAGCAATTGTTTACAGTGATCATTCGCTTCCATCCTGTCTAACTAGCATCTCACCTGTGCAGTGCTTTGTCTGCTACAATTTTGTGCTTTTATTGTAAGTCCAATTTGTAGAACAGGCTTTAAATAAAAGATGAGGACTTTTGTTATTAGATTTTCCTTTGAATCTTTTTATATTTTGAATTCAAATTGAGCTATAATATTTCTATTTTGATCCAACTTGGATCAACTTTATACCATAATATCTCAATATGAATTAAAGATTTAAAAACAAATTAAAAATCTAATCAAATAGCCCAAGCACCGAATGTTTTAACTGCAAGCCCTGTGAATGGTTTAGAGACAATATAAATATTCAGGTAGTACATCGCTGACCCTTGACCTATCTTAGAGGCCTCCAAAATACAATCTGTGAATGAACTTCTGTTTAAATCCAGTATTTTTTATTAAAATCTGGTTTGAGTTCAATAAAATCAATTACCAATGGATCAACCTTTTTTAATCATCAAATATTTGACTTCGCCAATACGATACGAAGCAGTACACCCAATATAAACTGTTTTCTTTGAAATGTGTCAAGCACTTAAACTGTTGGAAATGGTCCCAACTGTCTGTCGAACTTTCAAGCGGAGACGCAGAGATTTACGAGGAAACTTGGGAATCTTATATATTTGTGAGTGAGCATTGAGATTCTTCTTGTAATTGTGTGAGACATGTTTATGTTCGTACTCCTTCAGATTTCATATACGGTCCTAGATTGTTTGTATTATTATTCTTGTAGTTAAAAATGCTATATGTTAGTATTCTCACATTAAAATTTCATGTGTAGTTTAGTAAAATTAATCGGTGAAGATGAATTTATGAAGATGAAGACTCCAAATGATTGTTTATGATGGTTAGTGGAATCATTAGTATTTTTAACAATGAGAATGACTGTAGGCTTCAAAATAAAATACTGTGTTCCAGAATCGTTTCTTGGATTGATATTTATTATTTTCTTATTGCTTTTACAGCCCTTATCAAAGTCAGGATATACTTATGTTTGGCTATCATTCCTTGAGCTATTCAGAGAGCATATATGTTATTTCCCTAGAATTTTAGGTTTTGGAATAAGCGAGTCAAAGTGTCCTGAAGTCGGAATGCCTGAGAGTAGGCCTAATAAATAAATTATTTTCTCATTATCTTGGAAAGATATGACTTTTGATAAAATAAACAATTTCCATCTTTTAAATCCTGACAATTGAAAAATATATTGCAGTATAATTTATAAATAGTTAGTGTGGTTTTAAATTACCTTATCGTCTCCAGTTCAAAACTGTTGCTGTCTACAACCTGGTTTCGGCACTCATTTGTGCCATGTTCACGTAGTTTACAAGTCAAAACATCAAGCTAATAAAAAATCGGTCTTGACGACTTCGTTAGGCCTAATGTTTTAAAAAGTGCAGTGTCCTCAAGTCGGCTACCGCGATGGAACTATTAAATTAAGTGGGTAATATCCACCCGTCCGTCTGTCCGTCCATATACGCTCGTCTAGGTGTTTTCTGTGAACCGTTCGTAAATTATGTGTTATCTATTTGTACTTTTTAAAACATTAACGAATTCGTCAAGACCGATTTTCTTACCAGATTGATGTTGTCACTTGTGAACTACGTGAACATGGCACAAATTAGTGCCGAAACCAGGTTGTAGACAACAACGGATTTGAAATAAATACGATAAGGTAATTTAAAACCACAATATACAGGGTTAGGCAAAAGTCTGGATACCCCCAGTTAACTTTTTAACGCGTTGCAGTAGGAAAACCAAACTCGGCACATGTTTACAACATCAAAAACTGCACTTTTTCATCAACTACACAACTTTGCCCCTGCCCCCAAAATGGGGTATTTTGGAGGCAGCCCCAAATTTTCAAATGTAAACCCCTATCGAGTGACCCCTCATTTTAAACGGTTTATCAAGAGAAATTAAATGGCGCAAACCGGAGGTCGATATCTCACCCCTAACCAAAATGGCAGCCATTTCAAAATTTGACATGGGCAAGCAAGTATAAGTATGGACACCCCCAATTAATTTTTTAACACGTTGCACTAGGAAAACCAAACTCGGCACATGTTTACAACATCATTAACTGCACTTTTTCATCAACTACACAACTTTGCCCCTGCCCCCAAAATGGGGTATTTTGGGGGCAGCCCCAAATTTTCAAATGTAAACCCCTATTGAGTGACCCCTCATTTTAAACGGTTTATCAAGAGAAATTGAATGGCACAAGCCGGATGTCGATATCTCATCTCTAACCAAAATGGCAGCCATTTTAAAATTTGAGAAAGGTAAATTGACTTTACATTAAATCAGAAAATAGCTTTTTTAGAATCGAGAATATCTGGAATTATTTTAGAATTGAACCTACTAGTTCATTTCTGCTATTAGGTTCAATTCTAAAATAATTCAAGAAATTATAAATTCCAAAAAGCTATTTTCCGATTTAATTTTAACAAATGTAAATTTACCCTTCTCGAATTTTAAAATGGCTGCCATTTTGGTTAGAGATGAGATATCGACATCCGATTTGTGCCATTCAATTTCTCTTGATAAACCGTTTAAAATGAGGGGTCACTCGATAGGGGTTTACATTTGAAAATTTGGGGCTGCCCCCAAAATACCCCATTTTGGGGGCAGGGGCAAAGTTGTGTAGTTGATGAAAAAGTGCAGTTTTTGATGTTGTAAACATGTGCCGAGTTTGGTTTTCCTACTGCAACGTGTTAAAAAATTAATTGGGGGTGTCCATACTTATACTTGTTTGCCCATGTCAAATTTTGAAATGGCTGCCATTTTGGTTAGGGGTGAGATATCGACCTCCGGTTTGCGCCATTTAATTTCTCTTGATAAACCGTTTAAAATGAGGGGTCACTCGATAGGGGTTTACATTTGAAAATTTGGGGCTGCCCCCAAAATACCCCATTTTGGGGGCAGGGGCAAAATTGTGTAGTTGATGAAAAAGTGCCGTTTTTGATTTTGTAAACATGTGCCGAGTTTGGTTTTCCTACTGCAACGCGTTAAAAAGTTAACTGGGGGTATCCAGACTTTTGCCTAACCCTGTATAGTCATACCAGTTCGGGCCAGTAACAAAAATGAAATAGATATAGTTGTAAATACTGTTAATAATTAATTATCATGAAGTTACTATAGTATGCCGATCTTAAATTATAAAATAATATAACAATCAAATGATTATTTTTTTATTATTATTATAAAAATTAGAAAAGTAGAAAATATAATTAGAAAAACAGTAAAACAAATGCCCATGAAGAATTTATTTTATTAAATGTATTTCGTAACAAAGTACACATTTAAAAAATAAACTACTATGTAAATGGAGCTTTATAAATCAAGTATCGATGGGAAAATAATTCAAATGATTTATTAAAAAATAGGCCGGTTCACGTAATACGTGGTTCAGTGTACGAGTAAGAACAGTCCAATCGACATAATTAAGTTCTCGCCAGCCTGTCGATCTGGTTATGTTGACCTGACTGGTACATTATGAAAAATATTTAAGTAACATTTAATTCAATTTAATCGCAAATTGTAAATCTTCTGATGATATTTAAATTTACATTAACATGTTTCGTAAATTATTTCAACTAAGAAAAATAAAATTTAATGTGTTATTTCGATGGTAGCTTATTACAGCATGCTTGATAGCTTTAGCTAAGAGCACTTGGTAGGATAGCACATAACAATTCGCATATTGTGGAGGTAGACTTATCGACAATTGATGGATTCATTCCAGCTGATGCAGTTACAATACAGAGTGTATAGATTAAAAGCAACGTATTGTATGAAAAAAGTTTGCAAAAAATTATTGTTTGGAAAATGTTGTTATTTTATTTGATTAAAACCGAACATGCTTAAAATGTATTTTTCATTTCCCGGTTGACAATTAAATTTTGAACATGAAAGCGATAATATGAAACACTTTAAATTTTTCACACTGGAAATTTGTTAATACTTTGATATAAATTTGACAGTAGTGTAAGTGAAAAAATTATATTTACACGAAATACTAATTTAAAAATATTAATTTCTCTAACTAAACTAAACTACATATTTTGAATGAACATCTAATATTAAACTCTGTAAATTAAATATAAAATTCTAAACTCTCACTAGCTTAGCATGTATTTTAAATTTGTATAGTTACAAAGTTAATAAAGTAAGTTTATTTGCAAATAAGCCACCACCTTTTTTCAAGAACACTCATTATTAGGGATGACAAAAATACATCTTTTAGAATAAGTGTATTTTTAAAAATATTTAATTTTAGTGTGGCTTCATCGCATTTATAATCATAACGTAGTTGTTGGTCGAGAAGTACTTCAAATTAAAAGTGTATTTATTTGTGAAAAAGGAAACGTATATTTTACTGTCGTATATTTCAATACCACGGTAAATCTTTGCTTTAAAACAAATTGCTTATTAAATAACACTTATTAAAAGCATGAAAATATTCATCAAAATTACACTTTTCTTACAATTTGACTTGTGATTGTGCAGTGATGTATATTATTTTTAATTAATTAAATTCCCTTTAAGATCTTTGTTATATATTTATTTACTACTCTTTGGTAACCATATGTGTCTATATCATATATAAAATGATTAAAATAATACTCACAGAAATTATACTTCATACAAAGAACAAGTAAATATCAGCAAAAGAATGAAAATTTTGTTTCTTTTTCATTTCACCGTTATAAGCTTTTCCATTTAATTTTGTTGTAGTGCCACGATACTTTTGGTTTTATGGTAACAAATAAAACTATTACATTGGAATTTTAGAAATCTTTGTTCAACTATGAGTAGCAATGAAACGATTGCTTTTATTAATTTATGATTTAGTGAACTTCACACATATAAACAGAATTTTATATAATGTGCGACTATTTATATTAACTTCCTTACAATTATTATAAAATAGACTATAGCAATTATTTTTTATTTAATGTAAATAATAGCTAAATTGCGCAAATGAAAAAAGTGAACGTAATCCAGATAGACATAGCTGTGAAGGCAAGGTTTGCACATTTGGTCGATGGCAAGACAAACATAGAGAGCAGCTCGCGGTCAACAGTGACTGTTTGTTCTGCAGGGATGACGCTATAACTGGACATTGTATAGTTTCAGGTATGTGTGATCAAAGCCGATCAAGTTTCAACATGCTTTACTGACTACTCCGTTTGTTTGACAAACAGTACTATATCGCTTGACAAGATATATTTTTTGAACTTTATGTAGGCTACTATTTCTGATTGACAGGATATATCTTTTGCCTTAATGAACATCGTTACGTGATATAGAAAGAAGCTAGTAACATTGAAATATACAGTGTGTAAATTAAGTATGGAAACGAATCTGTATTTTTTAAACCAAAATAGATAGAAATATTTGGTTTGTGGCATTGACTGTTAACCAAGGTTCCGGAATTTTTTGCATCAGAAAAAATTTTTCACCCCCTCAGGGGGGGGTAGGGGTAGGGGGTAACTTAATTTTTTTTAAATAGCAACCCCTATTGAGTGACCCCTCATTTTGAAGGGTTTGTCAAAAGAAATACAATGCCGTAAACCCGAGGTCGGTATCTTACCCCTAACCAGAATGGCGGCCATTTTAAATTTCGAGATGTGCAAACGAAATCCAGTGTGGATACCCATATTTACCTTTTAAATGGGTTACATTGGGTAAGTCGAACTCCAGATACCATTATTAGATGGAAAAGTGGATGTTTTTATCGTATTCAAAATTTTGCCCCAGCCCCCAAAATCAAAATAGGGGATTTTGGGGACAGCCCTAAATTTTTAAACGCAAACCCCTATTGAGTGACCCCTCGTTTTGAAGGGTTTGTCAAGACAAAAGCAGTGGCACAAATCTTAGGTCGATATGTCATCCCTAGACGAAATGGCAGGCATTCAAAAACTTGATTGGATAAAAAAAGCGCCCATTTCACAAATTAAAAATGTTGAATTTCGTCTAGGGATGACATATCGACCTAAGATTTGTGCCACTGCTTTTGTCTTGACAAACCCTTCAAAACGAGGGGTCACTCAATAGGGGTTTGCGTTTAAAAATTTTTGGCTGTCCCCAAAATCCCCTATTTTGATTTTGGGGGCTGGGGCAAAATTTTGAATACGATAAAAACATCCACTTTTCAATCTAATAATGGTATCTGGAGTTCGGCTTACCCAATGTGACCCATTTAAAAGGTAAATATGGGTATCCACACTGGATTTCGTTTGCCCATCTCGAAATTAAAATGGCCGCCATTCTGGTTAGGGGTAAGATACCGACCTCGGGTTTACGGCATTGTATTTCTTTTGACAAACCATTCAAAATGAGGGGTCACTCAATAGGGGTTGCTATTTAAAAAAATTAAGTTACCCCCTACCCCTACCCCCCCTGAGGGGGTGAACATTTTTTCTGATGCAAAAAATTCCGGAACCTTGGTTAACAGTCAATGCCACAAACCAAATATTTCTATCTTTTTTGGTTTAAAAAATACAGATTTGTTTCCATACTTAATTTACACACTGTATAAATATAAGTTTTTAAAAAGTTAATATTTAAGGGTTAATATTTATATGTTACGTGCGTATAACATAAACAACAATGAATTTAGTTCTATTTTGGAAGGTAATTTAAGTATTTGTATTGTCAATTGCTCTAATATTATAATGATGTTTTCATTAAATTTTCAAAGTCACACTCTTACTAAGAACCAGTAGGATGCTTGTAGATTTTCTTAATACCGTATACTATTAAATATTAACTTACTTTATTTGAAGTAGTGTTTTGTAAAAAGACAATTTGACTTTTATTTACAGATTCAACAGATAGTAAGAAACATATTAAAATAAAGTTTTGACTGTAGTTTATTCATATTGCAACAAAGTGTTTACAGTGTGTTTTTTTTTTTTTTTTTTTTTTTTTTTTTTTTTTTTTTTTTTTATGAAACTGACTGTATTTGTTTGATTTATATCGTTTTGTTTGATTACAAAACATAAATACAGTTTATTGCATTATATAGAAGATTGCTATATCTATTTGAATTCATTATTATTACTTTTATACTTTTATGCAGGGTTTACGGAATTTATATTACAACTTAAGAAAAATCATTAAACACAATTGAAAAATATAGAATTTTCCATTTTCAAAAGTTACCCATTTCTTATAAGTGATACCATAAAATTAGTTGCTGTGTTTACACAAGAAAAAATCACAAAAGACTACATTAGTCTATGAAATATTCTTTTCTTTTATTTTATTTGATGTGTTTCACTAACGTGTTTCGAATTTTATGTGTTAGTACAAACATTACCAAAATATTGAGATCATATTCAATATTACAGAATGTATATTTTAAATTTGTAGGCATATAATACACAGTTTGTATACTGAATAAATCTTGAAATTTTTTGTATATACATTCCATGAACTTTTTAATATTATTTTATGATTATAACAAAATATAAAGTGGCATGAGCTAACATAATTTGTTGCATCTGTATGAGAATACAAGAGAATGTTCCTTCAAGCACACAAAAATTAATACAAAAAAAATAATAAAATAAAAATATAAGGCATGAAAAAATATTGAAGTAGTAACTTGACACCGAACCTCAAGTTTGAAAGTTTGTGGCCACAGTGCAAAAGTGACGAACTTAGACCAACTTATGACTTTGAATCATTCGAACTTTCTACGGAAAACTACTTTCAAAATAATATTTTTTTAATAGTTTACTTTATTTATGATTCAATTTTTTAATGAAAGGTTAAATTTATATAATCAAGATAAAAACACTTATTGGGTCTCTTTGGCTCCTTACCATTTGAAAATTATTGAAAAACAAAGCTAATAACTGATATTTCAGTTATTATAGCTTTAATAAAGTTCATTGCAATTTAATTAAAATCTAATGTGAATTCCTGTTACTTCGAAATCTCTAAGAGTAGTGGCAAAGTAGGGCTGCTGGATCAGGTCAATGACCCCTGAGGAATGCTGACGTCACCAAGGTCACTGACGTCACTAATGACGTCATCGGTGACGTCATCAATTACGCCATATCTATGACGTCATAGGTATGACGTAATAGAAATGACGTCATGACGACGTCATCACCGCTGACGTCACCATGATGACGTCACTGACGTATTTAAGGTCAAGGTCACGTGGATAGACAAAAAATTTTTCTTTGCACTTTTGTGGTTCCTCGTATTCGGCTGCGGAGCGAAAATCCACGAGAAACCACAAAGTGCAAAGAAAAATTTATTTTCCCATCGACCCGACCAAAAAACCTACCAAATGTGACGTACGGCATTCCTCAGAGGTCATTGACCTGAACCCCAGCAACCCTACTCTTAAAACTAAAAAATAAATAATTTTTATTTCCACTTAGGCCTACCCACAGGAGAAACCCGAAGCTCAACTGGAAACAAAATTGCGAACAGTTGACGGTGGTGGTGTCATTACCGCGCGGGAGCCGAACACCTACTGATCGGACAGCACCGTGCCGTCCGGGTACCAGGCCGCGTGGTGGGGGTAAAGTGGTCAGATGAAAAAAAAAATATTTTTTCCAACAACTCATTCGAGTTTGTCCTTGCTGGAAACATTATAAAAAAATATATTATTTTTTTTCTCTATTATTATCTGCTACAAAAGTAAGACCTGCAATCCATTTAACCGGGATGCCTCTACTTGGTGTCCCACGGATCCAGCGGCAGCAACTCCACCGAGCTGACAATCCACATGGACGAGAAGCAGCAGTGTTAAATAAAAATTAAAATTTTTCTTGTATCCGTTTGTATTCACTATATAATTGTTGTCATGTAATCTTGTTTGTACTGTATTAAATAAACATTACAAAAAAAAACAAAAAAAAACAAAAAACAAAAATAAAAAAACAAAAATAAAAAACAAAAAAAAAACAAATAAAAAAAACCTGGGGTGACCTTGACCTTTGACCTTTGCACAAATTAAAGCAAATTTTGTGTATTTTCTCCCACCATTGCAGGGTTACCTGAATACAGACTCTAAAGGAGTTCAGTTTGAGTGCAGCTGTCAAACGATGAGCGCCCTATTTGAGCTTTGTGTAAGAAAAATTATTGAAGATCAACAGCTATTTAGTCACATTTTACGATCCAATGCCCCGCAGCAAATAAAAATTTTTATCAAACAGAATAAACTAGACAACAGGGGTTACAACACTTTTGGTTGGTATAAGTTTGGTGATGGTACAAAAATTTGTCGTAGTTGTGGAAGGGCTGCTGTCACTAACCCGGCACAATTCCTACACGATGATGGATGTTTACAATATGGTCATGTAGCTCCAGTTTTAAGTTAACATACACCTAAATAACTTTGCGCCATTTGTTTAATCAATATGTTTAGTTGGAAAAAATTTAACCACCTCCCATCAGACAGCGTGTAAAATCCTTCCCCCCACCACTATTTCATACTACCTTCAAACAACCATGCTAATATTCATTCTGCCTTTGGACATCACACGGAAAACATCAAGATGGCTCTCACTGTAAAATGTGCAAATTATGATGAAGTATTTGTAAGAAATCTGCAAGAATTGAACGAAATTCTTTAAGAATTTAAATCACTAATCGAACAGGGATACCGACTCAACATGCAAATTTTTGCATGCAACACAAAATGCACCCATGGCTTCAGGGATGACGAACCACCAAGGTCACCATCATCATCAACTTCCTCGGCCTACTCCTCCAGATCGTCCATGAAGACTCAAGCCAGTCCAAACGAGGAATATTTCTCCTGACTATTATTTATATTTTGTATCCTCATTTTACTTCAATATGCATATTATTGTATTGTAATAAAAGAATGAAAATAAATAAAAAAACCTATCTTGCTACAGTATTGTAGCAAGATTGGATTTTTTTTAAACACAAATTGGATGACCTTGAACAGGTTCTAACATGTTCAGGTGTAAATGTAGGCACAAGTTAAAAAAAATATTTCGAAACGGATAACCTTGAAAACTTCCCCACCACTTTACCTCATGGAGACCCGAGAGGCAACACAATTGCGTTTCATTACATCTCCATCTTTCGAGCTGCAAACATGGATGTTCCACCACCAATATATAAAGCTGATGTAGCAGGAAGACAAAGGAGGAGATGCCAGCATGCGGATCTAGTGGAGTTGATGGAAAGAAGAATTGGAGAAAGGCAGATCAGGAAGGATACCATCATAACACAAAAACTTTTAAAATTTGTTCTACTCATACTCTTGGCCTTACTGATTGCAGTCTTCATCTACTTGGTGTACGCATTTTTCTACTGCCTAAGGTGCACACAGCTTGCTGATAAAAGAGACAACTTGCCAGTTTTCAACACTACTCTTTAAATAAAATTTTCTTTTTTAAAACTCCAAATGGTTGACCTTGAACATGTTTCAACCTGTTTACTACACTTCTCCCACCATTTTTCTCTAAGGACTGGTTTGCCGCTAAACTGGAGCTTCATTCTTCTTCCCTCTACAGTAGCGCACACATCTCGCATTTCAAAGCAAACATGAAGTGGGAACTGATTGTAGAAGACGTACAACATCTGCAAGACATTTATCAAAAATTACACATGTTATTGCTTCAAAATCCAGGTATGAAAATTAAAATGGATTTAGAATACGATTTTCCAGCCATCGACAGTATGGATATACCTGAAGGGGTAGTCCACAATACAGAAGAAACTTGTTGCTGTGAAAGTAGCACTTCAACAACAACAAGCACAAGTCCATCCAGCACATATGAGGATGAAGGGGAATTTTTGTGAATAAAAATTTAAATTTTTTTAAAACTTCAAATGGTTGACCTTGAACAGGTTTCAACATGTTCAAGAATGTAAATGAAAAATAAAGAAAAATAAAAAAAATTTTCTTCCACCTGACCACTTTACCCTCACCACATAACTGGGTACCTAGGATGCATGGAGCGACTTGGTCAGTCGCTATTCCACTCTTGCAGTGTGCACATCACACTTTTTCGACTCAATTTACATAATTGGAGTTCTAAATGAAATATTTAGCTAAAACTTACATATTTCACAAATTTTAAGCCAAATTAAAAATCACGAAAAAAATTATTTTTTTTATTTTTATATGGTTCAAACTTTTTTTCTCATATAGCTCCAAATTTCACAAGTCCCAAGTTCACCTGAGAAAATAAAATTTTTTTTTTTCATAATGTTTCCAACAAGGACAAACTCGAACGAGTTGTTGGAAAAAATATTTTATTTTTTTTTTCATCTGACCACTTTACCCCCACCACGCGGCCTGGTACCCGGACGGCACGGTGCTGTCCGGTCAGTTGGCGTTCGGCTCCCGCGCGGTAATGACACCACCACCGTCAACTGTTCGCAATTTTGTTTCCAGTTGGGCTTCGGGTTTCTCCTGTGGGTAAGTGGAAATAAAAATTATTTATTTTTTTAGTTTTAAGAGAAGGGTTGCTGGGACCATTCGTGACGTCAGTGACCTTGGTGACGTCAACATTCCTCAGGGGTCATTGACCTGGTCCAGCAGCCCTACTTTGCCACTACTTCTAAGGATTTAAACTAATGGAATCATGTTTAAAGATAATAAACGTATATTAATTATTGTTATATTATCTCAACTGCAATGACACAGTTTCTTTAAACAACCTAGACGTTGATGATTGTTGAACCAAATGATTCTTGTGTTTTAAACTTAGAACGATACTACACTCGTGCAAAATTTCCATGTGATACGTACTAACATTTATTTAGGGCTGATCAAGCTTAAGCAAATATTTTTACTGTCCATATTTTAAGAAAGTCAGTATTTTGCTTGTATATTTAAGCAAAGATAAAAAATATATATTGAAAAAAGTTTTATTCTCAATTACTATTAGGTAAAGCCTTTGGATATTGTGCAAGTTTGTATGAACAGTTTTAGAGGAACGTGTTAGAGAAGTTAGGTTATTGAATACAAAACTAAATGTGATACGTGTGTAGCTTTCAAAACTTTTGTACACAAAAATTACAAAAAATGTTGTTAAGTAAATTTGTGCCTTTTAACTTAAATAATAACATTTTATAATTTTTGTATGTTAAAAAATCCAAATTTTAAGCTACGATCAAACAAAATTAATGACCTACATATTTATTGTAGTGATCACCTATTTATTAGTTGAATATTTAAAACTACATAATTATTGAAATAGGAACTTTAAGATTATTAATTTTCATTCATTGTGTGCTTCAAAATTTTGTTTCTGTGTTAGTATACGAGTTAGATGTCTGTTACTGTTAAGTAACATCACCCCCTATACCATTATAAAGTATGTAAAATCTATTTCCATAGGAGAGGATGTTTCTGCATATATTTATATATTTGTATACTTGTGATCGATGATCTCGGAAACCACTGGCCATGAAACTCCGGTACATATATATAGAAAATTCCATGGAAAAGTTCTGTGAGCCATTATTTTTCGTATAGCCCTCAGGGAGTAGCCCCAGGACAGTCATAAACGTATCCTTGTCATGTTTTATTATTTTTTTTTCTGATTTGTTTAAAAATAAAATGTATAGCAAAATATCTAAATTTGTAATTTATTCTATAAAGAGCTGTTTTCGCTTAAAGTATTAGAAGAAGGTCTCATGCTAAGTATTTTAAAGGAATTGGTAGTATAAAAGTAGAGAATATCACGGCCTTGCGGCGAGTGAGCGCAGCGAATGAGCTAAACCTAACGGCGAGTGAGCCTAGCGAACGAGCTCCCTAGAAGGGTGAAAATTTCCTACGTAGGCATTGAAAAGCAAGCCAGGTAGCAGCTAGTATTCTCATATAATTCGTGTTGATTCGAATTTACAATCTAATCATTAAATTGGTTGTATTAAATACATACAATAATTTTATTTTTAAAATATGTTCCAGACCCGTCTGTTTGTAACATTGAGAAGTCAGTAACAGCAAATGTCTGTGCTAACAAGGATGTGACATCTGAAACTCATGAACTGTTGCTAGCATGTCGACGTCAGCAAGCAAAACACAAGGTCCTGTCACTGCTATATCATATAACGCTTTCCTTAAAGTGAAGTTATATAATTACAAACGGCTTTTCTTACAATTTAACTACTTTCTAGTAAGGAAGAGAATTTATTTTAACTATAAAAAAACATCAAATTTTGTTACCGATATTTCATTGATACTTAAGGCCTATACTTTAAGAGTCTGCAGTACCTACGTCATTTCGGATTTTTGTCCCATAAGAACAATGTTAAATTTGAACCATTACTGAGAGTTTGTTTTTCGTCTGAAATTACAAACTAACCTGATGTCATTTTGAATGTTACCATAGTGTCTTACATTAGACATGATTGAAATTAATTAAAAAAATTATCACTCGAATAATGAATACAAAAACAAGTATATTATCACAATTTTTAAACCATGTTAAACCATTTTTAGGAAGTTTACTAAAAAATTTATCCACGACAAATGTACCTCCATACCATTATTGTGAACACTCTAAAGTTTCATGAGAATCCGATGAAGATTATCGAGATAAGTGTTCAAAGACACCTAAAATTACATTGTTCTTATGAGACTAAAAATCAAGATGGCGGAGGTACTGCAGACTCTCAAAACAACCTTGTCGGGTGTTGTTGTCATGTTCCCTTATTATTTTTCATCGTACTGCACGTAGAACAGCCGTTTTCTGGCCTGTATTTAGTCTACAAATTTGCCGTTTTCCGTAGGCTTTCAAGTAGTTTATAAACATTACTTACAAAATATTTGTTTATTGCATTATTAACTTTGGTGGTTACCTGTTTAAATTTCACATTGTACCGTATTGCTTGTATTTTGTTTTTTAGGGTGACACGGGGAAGGTTTTTGGTTGGTTTTAAATGCAATTACACTCATATAATTTATAAATTAATGCAAATTAAATCAAAGTCAATTGTTTGGCCGTTTCAGTTTAATAAGCTTATTAGCTGATATTTAAGCAATTTGTAAAAAATAATGTCGTCAAAATCATGTCCATAATTTATGAATTCTGATATCTTTTTAATACATCCATCAAAGGCATGACAGATGGGTGCTGTCAACACCCACGGGAAAATTCACATATGGACAAGTTGTAACACCAAAGTGGATCAGGTACATTGAAAAATTCTAAAACTTTTAGACACTATGGGGAACAATATGAATGGTGTATCCAGTATATGGAACCTTATTTTCTGGGTGTTTACCTTACGATCTGTGTTTTAAACTCCAAACCACAAAATTTGGACGAGTTGAAGAGTACAATAATTCTAGAAATCGCTGTCATCCCTGCAGATATGTTAGTCCGTGTGATGGAGGCTCTAGAAAGAAACCTGCATTAAAATCATGGACTTAAAGTTGACGACAATATTTTCCACGAATTAACTGAAATACCACTTGGGTTTGTGAATTAGGGGCCAATTTCTCCAATTAAGTTTAACTTAGTTTAATTCTATGTTAAAACATTAGGACAGTTTTGTTTTAAACTTGAGTTTAGGATCAAACTTATTGCGAGAAGCCGGACCTAAAATAGCAAATAACCAGTTTTGACTATGTATACAAACACATGAAATAATTTTGTAATTAGCTGAGTATTCTTTCATTAAAAACCGTCCACTCCTGTGAGACACCTCGTAAAATGTCATATAATTCATTCACCTTTATAAGCGTGATCCATTTTGTTATCCAAACAAATTTTGTGGCCCTTCTGTATGATATTATCTAATTGTAAATTTACGTTTACCATTAGCAATACCAAACGCACTTACATGGGATATACGAAATATTTCCTCTACAGCTACTTGTTTATGCTAGTATATATTTGTTTGACTCAATTGCGATTCTTTGAATCCATCAAAAGCAATATGACTCAATACCAACCAGAATGTACACTGATTTAGTTCAAGAAATATATATCCGGTGACACAAAAGAACCTCCTTAGGGAAATATTTTCTTATGAGTTTCTTTGCCCGTCCCCGGAGGGACTAGGATCTAGCAATGTGTTGCAGTGATATTTCTTCTATAATAACGGAAAAGTTGTGCATCCCTTTTAAAATAACCTCAGTGCAATAAAACAAAGTAAGTACCTAATTACTTTATTAATGATTTAGTGGCTGTATAGTGATTTAATGATTGTATAGTCTATAATAATACCAAAGTTTAATTGAAATTATTTCACAATTCTTGTAAATGGCATATGTTATAAATGTGGAAAGAATTTATTTGTTTTTTCATGGATCATTCTCGTACTTTGAAAGTTTTTAATTTATTAGCAATAAAATATCCATTGATCATTTTGGTTGTAATTTGTTATATGTTATAGTGTTTAAATTAGTCGTTTAAATTTAATTATTTAAATCAATAAATTGTTTTTGTCGTTCTACCAGGGAAAATATCTACATAATTTTTTGTCACTCACGGGATTCTTTTGCGATATAAGGTAATATTACAAATATGAACAAAATTATTTTTATTTATTTTCTTATTACAATTCTTATACTTTAGTTGAGAGATAGTTTTCATGGATGTCTTGTGGTCAATACTAGTATTTTGTTAAAAATAATCGTTTTATGTAAGTTTAATTAGGTTATTTGTCAACGTTTTTATACGTTTCGCTCTTGTAAATAAAAAATTAATATTATTACTTTTGTTATTGAAGTATACAATACTAAACGCTAATTTAATAGAATGTTTATGGTAACGTGTTTTCTTACAGGTGCCATTACATATTTTAATATCTAAAAAGGATTAAAAAGATTTACGATTAAACTTGACAATTTTTATTGTTACAGCGAATTGCAAAATTATTATTATTATTTTTTTTAGATTTAACATTCTTTAATTAAATTCCCTAATTTTTATAATAATTTAGGTTTCCTTAATTCTTTTTTGGTTATGAAATGTAAGAGATTCACAACTTTTATTCATTTCCTTTTAATATGATTAGTTGTTTATCAACTATATCTACAGCTATTTAATGATAAATATGAAGTTAAACAATTACTACGACACTTACAAAAGGGAATTGATTTTCTAAATATTTATTGGTCTTAAATAGTTCGTATTATATGGGTCTGTTTTATACGGAGACTATTTTTATTTTTTTATTTATTTTATTTTATTTTATTTTATTTTTTTCTAAGATAACAAAACAAATGTTTTCCTTAAGAACAAATATATTGTGAATAAATTCAAACATACGTAACTTATTAATTTAAAAATATTAGCTCATTCTATATAAAGCATAAAGGATTAATGAATAAGACATATTGGGGGTGAAAAACTTCATATTTTAAGGTGAAATATTGTTCAAAAAGATTTAAAAGTGAAACTTCTATAACAAACCTTAACACTTTTAAAATTATCGTATAACTGTAACACCATTGGTTGTTTTAAATGCTCAAGCTCAGTTATATCCATTGTAAAATGCAGTAACTCTCTTGGGAATTAGAGGAGCGAGAGATAGTTGGAGACATTAATTAAGATCCATTTACATATAAATCGTCAGATTAGTCTGGGCTAAACGGCTGCAACAGCTTTGTCTCGGGACGAGCGCCCTGCGCACGTTCCAGATGTGACGAACCACACGTAGGCCGGCGACCGTAACTTTTCACCGGACCGTACAATCGGACCGAGCATCGTACTGGACGAGAAGAATGATTCAGGTATTGTGACACGGGACCAGTACACCGTACCAGACTCTGTACCAAACGGTCGAGATCATTGCTTTGGGGGCGGTTTCCTTACGAAATATTAAAGAAAAGATCGGTCCGATTTACGGTCCGGTGTACGGTTGTGTGTCTGGTCAAATTTTGCTCCGTACGCCGTCTCGAGCGTCACTCGAACGCTCGTGATGGTTCCCATTTAAACCAATGGGAACGCCCCCTCACCGAAACATCCTCTAGCGCTCTCTCTCACACACACTCTCCCTCTCTCTCTAAAGTTCCTTCACATCGCTTGGTGAATTTCCTATGTCTTGTTCGAGAAAATTTAGAAAGTAAATTTAAAATTTACCAGAAAAAAAATTGAAACACAGTGTTAGAGTTATGTACCGTAATTAAGTATTCAAATATAATTAAACCAAGGAAGTTTATTGTTATAGTACATGAATTGAAATTAAATAATACAGCCATGTAAAGCCGTAATATAACACAATTTTTTATAGAATTTCTTATTCTAATTCATAAATTTTCAGGAAAAATAATCATATATAACCCATGTCATTATTACATGGGTAGTATAGTTTGGAGCAATAAATAAATAAATATAGAAAAAAACAAAGAGAATGCGGTAAATTTTTAAGTAATAAAAATCATTATAAAAAAAAAAATTCACCGCAAAACAGATTACAGTTTCGTTTTTTATAAGAATTATTTGGGCATAACCTTTGCAACGCTAATGTCATTGGTGTTGACATTTCGTTGCCATTGTTTTGCTTTTCAATTTATATTTACAATTTATATTTAGTGTACTTCAACTATGTAACAATATTTTTTTCAAGTTTAAGTTTACTATTTGAATGAATTTTCATGACGACAAAATACTTCATGTTTCTTTTACATTGTGTCAATTAAAAATGCTATCTCAATAACGTACATGTCTGTAGTTCTCACTAAAAAATCTCAATCTTCTTAGCCGTTAAACACAGTAAAGCCCTCGTGACGTCTAAAGGATCTCTATTGTCACTTCAAAGCTAGAGGCGTCATTTCAACTTCGCTAAAACGTCACTTGCACATCTATTTACCGTATAAACTCTCTCAAATTCCAAATAATTTCTGAGAACTTAATTTTAGTATCTTAAATTTTCACCTCTTTCGTATAAAAATTTTCATATTTGGCACGTTTTAACTATTTTAAGTTATATATTTTCAGCCAGTAATTCTTTATCATTGGACGTTGAAAATAAATAAAAATCTTAACTGCGATGAACAGTCTTTGAGACCTGCACAAAGATGCATTAGAAGCTTCTTCATTAGTAAATATTGCTTTGTTTGTATCAAACTATTTTATACGTTTTCTTCTATTGGTGTTTAGTTTTGTTATAAATCACATAGTAAACTATAGACTTAATCGAAGAAAATATGGAAGTCTCTTTATTTTATTTAACACCATAGCCTTCCAAAGTACCTTCATAGTACTCCATTGGTACTATGAAGGTAAAGTGACGACGAAAATAACTCTAACTGTATCTAAAAATATAACTTATACATTGCAGTCCATGATGTTAGTTTGCTGTTCTTGTATTGATGAATGCACCTATTATAATAAAAAAAAAATACAGTGGACTTCATGGGAAAAATATTTTAAGTATCATCATCGCTGCATTCTGTTTCCTTACTATGGTAAGTCAAAATTTAGAACTAACCAAAAACAAATGATTAGAATTGTTCTTAAATTGAAGGATGAGTGTAATGTTTTTAAATTAAGCATCTGCCTAAAATACCAATATATAATGAAAATTTATGAAGTGTTATAGTATAAGCGGATAGCTTTTAAATTGTAAAGGAAAAAATTAAGTTATTTTTGGCTCGTATTACACGACCCGGCTGATGAGTGGATAGGATGTCCCATGTAGCTGTCACTGCCAGTGTTGTTATGAGAGCATTACACGGTCCATACCAGTAGATGTGGCCTGTAATTTGGCAAAGAATTTTGTTGGTGATATTTGGAGAAATAGAAACAGTTTTTAAATCTAGATATTCGGAGAAAAAGTATAATATAGTGCCAGAATGTAATATATAGTTTTATATTTTCTATAGAAAATATAGTTTTATTGTTATTGTTGTTGTTTTTTTTTCAATGTGATATTGTTATATAAGGAAAACATTGTTACACTATATCCTTAAAATAGTAAAAAATAAATACGTAAAGTAGTTTTAAAGATGTTAATTTTTCTGATGATTTGTTTAGAATTTTCATTGCTTAGGAAATTTTTAATCAATTCCCGGATACACACGTTGTTAATTTGATCTAAAAAGCTCAATAAATAACCAGTGCTAACTCCGTAAGTTGTTAAATATTGAATCACTTCCAGAATAGGCTGTTAGAATTGTTTCAAATATAAAAACTATAAAAGAATGTTTAATGTGAAAAATAATAATTGAGATTCAAATGAATAAAATACTAATGCATCCATAAAAAATTCAACAGGGAATCAATATTTATATCATTTATTAAAACTATTTATGTAAATTTTACAATAAATATATTAAAACCTAAAAAAATATTTTTATGTCGATAAATTGTATTAAATATTTTTATAATATGCAACAAGGAAACTGATCATAAAATATTATTGATTTATAACAACTCACAAATTAATAGACTACCATAAACAAGTAGTAAAACTCACTTATTGGTGCACTAAACAAATAAAACAGGAAAGGGGTTTATAAACATTGAGCTAGTACTGGTATTTACCAGACATTACAAGTAAGTGTTGTTTTTTTTTTCAATCTAACATTTAATTTTCTCGTTCTATTTTGAAACCCTTCGTGGAGTTATAGAAAATTTAATACAAAATATTAGAGACACACAGTTGGAAAATATTACATATTTTTAAACAGAACTGCGTTTCTTTAACAACAAAGATTCATCTCTGCCATGGAAGATATTTCTGAGATAAAATGTAGAACGTATCCCACATGTTGTCAGCAGCTATTAAGTTATAAATATACAGGGTGGGTGAAAATTGAAAAAACAAAATACTAAAAACTGTAGTAAATCATGTAATTTTATTTAATTCTTGTTGGTACTGGAGTCATAATACTGATAAAAATTTAACAATTAAAAGCGCGTTTGGTGCGTAATTTTTGTAAGAAATCGGTTGGTAATAGTTTACGAATTGCCAAAATGTTATCATCAACTTTCCAATTGGCTTTCTTCAAAAGAGTGTAAATTGGATACCTGACCGCTTGATGAACTGTTTTGCAAAACCTGTGTTAATATCAAGTTGAGATTCACATGTTGATGAAAATTGATTCACATGTTTTCTTATGTAACGAAAATGTACACGGTTTTTTAATAAATATCTTCATTAAAGAATTTGGAAAACTTTTTAATACCTAGTTACTTTCGAACCACTACAATTTAGTTCTTTATGTGAATTTAAGAGTATTACTTGAGCTTATAGTGATAATAGTCTGACAGATATGTCTGAAAGATTGTGCCTTTGATGATAAAGATCTCAAATTTTCAACACATATATAACATGTACAAAGTTTTAATTTTGATAGGATCCCATCTTATATTTTCCATGTAAGGGGTTTTATGTGGTTTCAAATGGGGTTTTCCAACTATTCCCCGTTCAATCTAAAAATTACATAGTTTGGAGTTACAAATTTCACAAGAGATAAAAAATAAACAATTTAGTATTTTCAACCTTTAATTAAATTGCGTTGTTGCAGAGAAAATTCAAAAAGGAAATTTGATATTATCTGACATCGATATTCCAATTTGATACCAGCTGTTAAATACAGTAAAGACCTCGTGACTGCTACAGGATCTCTATTGTCACTTCAAAGCTAGAGGCGTCATTTCAACTTCGCTTCAATGTCACTTGCACATCTATTTACCGTTCAACCCTCTCAAATGCCGTGTAATTTCTGAGAATTTATTTTAATATCTTAAATTTGCACCTCTTTCGTATAAAAATTTCCAGATTTTGGCACGTTTGAACTTTTCAAGTTATATATTTTTAGCAAGCACCGATCAATTTTTATTCGGTGGTATTATTAGTATAGTGACTGAAATACTATCGAATGGAAAATCTATCAATACGATCAATGTATCACATTGGATGAAATGTTGCAGATTAGATTCGGTTTTCCTTTTTAATTTTCATTCTACAATAAAAAATAATTACTTTAAGATACATTTTTGTTGTTGACCTGTTGCAAAATATATAGCTCAAAAGACTGTAATTACAACGCTTTATGTTAAAAAATCGAAAACCCCTATTTAAAACCCATGAAACCCGTACATGAACACCTGAGATATCCACGTACCTATTTTAGCCTTTGTTCATGTTGTATTTTGTTTAAAATTTTAGATCTCTATCATCAAAAGCACAACCTTTCCAACAATTGATAGATATCCTCCAGACTATTATTCCCATGCAAATTTCTATGGAAATTAAATATATAATAATGTTTTTAGAATATTATATAAAACACACCCGTTTATTATTTTCTCTTTTTAGGAAACGTCTAAATTAGAAGAGCTTATCACACGAGGATCTCACTGCATTACAAAGCTCATTAGGAAGTCGACTTCCACCATGGCCAATGCTGATGGGTAACGGATACAAGTAGATAGGTAATGCTGATAGGTAATGCTGATAGGTAATGCTGATAGGCAATGCTGATATGTAATGCTGATAGGTAATGCTGATATGTAATGCTGATAGGCAATGCTGATATGTAATGCTGATAGGTAATGCCAATAGGTAATGCCGATAGGTAATGCCGATAGGTAATGCTGATAGGTAATGCTGATAGGTAATGCTGATAGGCAATGCTGATATGTAATGCTGATATGTAATGCTGATAGGTAATGCTGATAGGCAATGCTGATATGTAATGCTGATAGGTAATGCCAATAGGTAATGCCGATAGGTAATGCCGATAGGTAATGCCAATAGGTAATGCCGATAGGTAATGCCGATAGGTAATGCTGATAGGTAATGCTGATAGGTAATGCTGATAGGTAATGCTGATATGTAATGCTGATAGGTAATGCTGATAGGTAATGCTGATAGGTAATGCTGATATGTAATGCTGATAGGTAATGCTGATAGGCAATGCTGATATGTAATGCTGATAGGTAATGCCAATAGGTAATGCCGATAGGTAATGGCTGATAGGTAATGTTGCACAGTGACAAACGGGTCGTAGAGTTTTTTATAAAGTGTAGGTAACGAAACGACAGTTTCCTGGGTGACCTCTAGGCCTCATCTGTGATCCACCAGAACGCAAGGTATGCAACCGGGCTGAAGTTGTATCTGCTCTTTTTGTACGGTATGGACTTTAGCTTGTGAATGTGAGGTAAGTGCGAAACAATTTATCAATGTACTAGATGGAATGAGCACCCCCTGAGCAGAAAAAAATCTACCCATGGGATGTAAAAAGAGTGATTATATACACTATCTTGAATAGACTTCTCATATCACAGGACTGTCTAAAATTGATTTATGTTCCTGCAATATCTCGTAACGTATTGAGGTACAAATTACATATTAAAGGTAAATCACTATTGCCAACCTTCCTACCAGACATTAAATATTACAATTAGTAATATTACAGTATTGTAAAATAGTGCGTGTAATTTTAGCCTATTATTACAATTACAACTTTAGTTGCATATGGTTTAAAACATGATTTCAATGTTGATTGAATTGATGAAACTTTCCAATTTTCTGTACCTAACAAGTGAATTGGATTAGCAATCTACTCACGTCCAGGTAATTTAGGTCGTCAACGGTACAGGAATGTAAAAATCCCAATTTATCAATTAATACTATAGGCTCTTATTTTGTAATGTACCGTACATTAGTACTGTTTAATGATTTTTTCTATATATCTTGAGACGTTTTATTAGGAATACCTGTAGAGCTTACTATACAATTTTTGAAATAAATTTTATTGGATTAACTTAATAATTTTTTTTAGAGTTGCGTTAATCGGATTACGAGGGAGATATTTCGTTTTAAGAGATCAGTCACTAAGCAATCAAAGGGACTAATTTTTAAATCAACAAATTTATATATTAGTTAATACAAAAAATTAAATGGTTAACATGATATTTTAATGTAAAAATTATTGAAATTAATAGACTTTAAAACTAGGTAGAATTCCAAGGTAAAAAATTGCTGTATCGAATAAGATAAATTTATTTAGATAATACGTTGGCTTAGGGACAAACTTTGTTTAAGTTCGACACCCTTGCACTGTGGCCACAAGTGAGGTTGCAAACTTCCCAACTTACAATTTAAGCCCAAGTTTTAAGAATTAATTATTTTTCAGTTTATTATTTTATGTAGGCCTAGTCAAAATTTAAATATTTTTAATTGTGTCCCAAAGTAGGAAAAATGTGAGTTCTACCAAAAAAATGTATGTCGTAGAAGAGAGTTGAAGCCAGTATGTCTTAATTTGAACGATTAATTTTACACAATTTTAATCTTTTAGTGCACATAAAATCTGCTAGTCTATTTAACAAACAATAATTGCATATCGATGTAAAAAAAGAAAAAAAAATACCAACCTATCATTTAACAAGGGATTAGTATTTTGATAAAAGTTGAGGAAACAATCATTTTTTTACAAGAATTTTGTTTAGTAATATTTATAGTACAAATTTAAAATTTTAAGTATACCTATTGCCTTTTGATAATAATTATTAAAAGGCAATAGGTATAATTAGGTAAATTATTTACATTATAGCAAAAAATAATATAAGACACTTGTTTTTACTTTAACCTCGTTGGTTTAAAATTTATATTTAATAAAGAAACCTCATTTTCTAAGATAAAATGAAATAATAAATATATGCTTACTAAAATTTTAAGTCTAACCCACTGCTCTTCTGTGTTCAATATGTTGGAGACTATGATGTGTATAAACATATTATACATGAAGAAATGAAGGCTTTAGAGTAGGATACTATTTTTTCTGACAGCAGTTCCAAAGTATTTAGTTTATTTAGTATCGATTTCATCAACATATGAAATGCAGATCTTCAGATTTTTTATTAATAAAAAATATAATTTGAATGGTAGGCCTAATGAAAAGTAATTCTGTAAGTATATACAATAAATACGCCCAATAGTCTCGGAATTCTGTAACATAAAACACTACAGTGAATAATTGTTTTACTTTTGGTCATAGTTAAAAAAGAGATATATGACAATATTTGAATGAACTGTTGCACAAACATTATTAACAAAAAATAATTTAGAAAATTACTACAAGATTAGAAAATACTTTATAAAATTGTCTTTTGATGTCATATTCTATTGAACAATTTTGCTGTTTGAAATTATTAAGCAAATAATTTTGCCCCGACTCCATATGCAACACGATGTATCACCCCATGGTGATTTAAACTTTCTTCAACTTAAATTGACTTTATTTAACTTTAATTTTAGCTAATAGTTCTAAGAGCTATTTTTATAGTTAGCAATTAGATTGAAAACTTCTGTATATAGGTCTAATGTGGTGAAAAAAGTTAAGTGTAATATATTTATAATATTGAATGAGAATTACATTCATATTTATTGATTAGCCTCCTCACATTTGATGACAATTTATTCCATTGAATAACTGGAAGAGTATCTTTCCATTTAAAATTTAATTACGCACGATAGACACATTTCTATTTTGCTTTTTTTATTCACCTTTTTTAAACAATCATAAAGGTTCTTCTACAATACTACAATTACAGTATGGTAGCATTACCCTACTTACTGCGATGGACGGGTGTAGGTTTTATATACCTGAAACACATAAAAGTCACAATTATTTTTATTATTACATGTAACCTTTTTATACGTGAAACATTATTAAAATGGAACTTTGTTGACATTTTTATTGATTATTAAACAAAATTACAAGAAAACCCCCATAATATTTTAACCCATTACCTTGGTGAATGGTGTTTTAACAAATAAATACTTCTATTTTATCAACACACATTAACATCTATATAATGTGGTCACTACACATATTTTATTTTGTGTCCATCAATATGCATTTTGCGAATATATTAAATGCTCATTTGGAAAAGAAAGTATGTTTTAAATAAATGTGTAAAATAAATCTAAGTAAATTTTGGAAGTGAAGTAATTTTCTTCCCGGGCGTAACCTTTAGACATTTTTGAGCTTAAACCACCACCCGACATAAAGTTAAAATATTTTCATAAGATTTCATGGAATATCATTTATTGAAGACTCATTGAACACGATGTTTTAAGCTTGCGAAAGAATTTGAAGTCAATAAAAAAATACTAATATTTATAAAACTATTTCTTAGATGCCTTTACTCTCTTGATGTAAACTTACCATATGCAATTATAGAACAAGAAAGTCTGATGAAAATAAGTCTATTTAGTTCCTGCAATGTCAAACATTTCTGTTGCAAAGATAAAAAGGAATAATCGTGTGTTTTAAGGGCAGATTAATACACAACATTGATCTTAAGGAAAAGTGAGAAATCAAATAAAGGCTAATTTCTTGATTATTATTACACGTGCTGGTACTTATATTCAGGTTGAAATAATAAAACGTCTCCCAACACTATTCGATATATTTACACTTATACTGTAATTGTTTACAAGATGGTAAATATAAATAAAAGATCTTATAATGGCGATCAATTTTGACCAGTTACACCGGTCATCATCAGGGCAAATCCAAGACTAACCGGATTGGGCGATCTTATAATGTCTCGATCTTAAAATGGACGATCTAAAGAGACTCGGATTGGGCCTGATGATGACCGGTGTGACTTGTCAAAATCGATCGCCATTATAAGATCATTAATATATTTAGCGTCTTGTAAACAATTACAGTATAAGTGTAAATATATCGAATAGTGTTTGAAGACGTTTTATTATTTCAACCCAAATAAAGAATAAAATTTGTTTTTACTTCTTAAGTAAAAAGATTCATAATAAAATGACTCTGTCATAATAAGCAGGCACAGAAATTGGGCCATACTGAACTTATATGAACAATATGTTATATAAAAAAAATAATATAATTAAAACTATTTTGTAAATTTAAATTATTTTGATGCAGTTACGTAAAACTATTTAGTTATAAAACCATTAAATATAATAAGCGAAACCGTAAAATGTATTATACTATTTGTATGATAACAACAATAGCTAAGGTGCGTCGTCTGGATGTTTTACGTAAACCCCAACCATTACCATACAGATTGGGTTTGTTCGCAGGCCAACACGAATGATAACACGCACCACGCATTACCTGGCCCACCTCTGCGTTTCAGTTATTGAATTTATTCCAAGCTAGATTGTTGTTCCATAAATATGCATAAAATATTCATACTCGCTTAGTTTATTCTCTTCACGTTCCGTCCTATTCCGTTAATCTTCAACTTTACAACTGGCTAGGTAGCTGAATGAATAAAGATCTCGCTTTTGAATCTGAAGGTGGCCGGTTCGATCCCGAGAAAAGATAGAGTTTTTTTTTATGGTTCAATACTGGACCCAGCTGCCTTTGGTCTCTTAATGATCCTAAAATGCAACAGCCGGTCTTTGTCAGTAACAAAGCTACACCTCATCTGATCCATCGCACTCACCCCTTCAGTCACACTCCCCTTAAAATATGCAGCACAGAGTGCTTTGGGGTTTCAAATAAAGTCTCTAAACTCTTTACTTTTAGTTTTAGTTTTTAGAGAAATTGGAAACAAAACGAGGTTACAAAAATACCTATAAAACTATTGATAAAACTACCTTTTGTTTTCTATTTAAATAATTAAAGATGCAATTAGTAATTTTTTGATAACCATTTTGTCGTTCTGAAAAAATAACCTAGTAGTCTAAAGGTAGATGTTTTAAAATGTAGTCAACACTCTCGTTCATCGGACTCGGGGACATCGGAACTCCGCTTCATCGGAACTGAAAATCTGGATATTATTAATTTTTTTTCTTACGATATAAATAATTTTCCGTTTTAGCGCCTTCAATTTCCATTCGTTCTATCCGCACAACAGTGAAGTATCACATTTTGCATCAAACGTCATCAGGCGTTTTCCATAATCTGTACCCATCGATGTGATTTACGAGGCCGTGGAGTATTCGCACAAAAATAGAAAGAGGTAGGGAGCAGGAAGTGAACATCCTATTCGACCGCTTCCCAAACTGTCATTCAGTCTGTCTCCCGTCGCGACTGCACCTGTGTTACTTGGAAGTCAGTTGTCTGCTGGAATATGAGTGGAATATGAATATGAAATATGAGAATAAAAATTTTGGATCTTTATTTCCTGCATTGTTTTTATTCCTATAGGTTCATTGTTACCATGTTCAAAGTTTGAGCGCCTTATTTTCATAAAATCTCTTGTGTTATCTTAAAACAAGAGTGAATACAATCACGATAGGTCACTGTACGGGCGGAAATGATGACTCATGACGGACTCCGCTTCATCGGAATTTTTTGGCATCCGAACCGGCCGTCCGCCACATTAGTTCCGATGAACGAGAGTGTACTGTACCATGAAATGCGTGCAACAATTGGCGTTAAGACGGAGAAAGATTGTAAGACAGGTTTGAACCAGCGTTTATCCTTACTTCGTTAGTACAAGTTGCCACAACAAAGATCAATTAGAAAAGTCAACTGCGCAGTTGTACCTGTGATGAGAGGGCAGGGTTAACATAATAGCGGGGACACGGCTACAACTACCCGACATTGTTATTCTAATGTGCAAGCTTTGTGTTAATTAAGATCTGCATTCTGAGTTTACATCCTACGGTTAATGTAAAAAAATTCTTTCAATAAATTTTGTTGAAATCTATTTTAATGTTACATGCAAAAATTAAAAAAAACTTTTCATAAAAAAAACAATCCGTGTGTTAATTATTGTTGTATGTATTTATTTTTCATAATGTAACTAATAGAATAATATTAATAGCATACCGGTACATCAAAATAGGAAGATAAAAAATATTTTTGAAATCACAAAGTAATACTTAACAATAACACTATTGAAGAAATTAAACTGATTGTGTCCCTATGTAGGAAAACTGTGAGTTATACCAAAACAAATGTATGTCAAAGAAGATAATTGAAGCCAGGAGGTTTTGTTCAAACAATCTTATAGTATATTTAAAAAATAATAATTGCCTATCGATGTTAAATGTTTTACAGTACCAACCTATCATTTGACAAGGGGTGGATATTTTGATAAAGGTTGGGGTAAACAATCAACTTTTTACAATAATGTTTACAAACTGTTATTCCTTTATTAAAAGATGATAATGTACTAAGTACTTTAACACATATCAGATTGTTACTACGCTGGAATACAACACTTATTAGTTAATTTTTATGTATTTTGCTACAGTGTTATTGTGTAAAGTTGGATTTATACTTTTTCTGTTCACTATTTAATTAAAACCTACGTTTCACCGTTAAAGAGCCTGTACCGCGCGTGTTATAACAGTGTTCTCGCCATTATTGTAAACTGTCCCACTTATCACTAAGCACGCCGCCCTTGCCTCCTTGTAACGAGGCCTGGTATTGTTTTCGTTGTTATAACTAAATTTGATTCCGGTAATTTAACGTCAGTGATTTTTTTTTCACAAATCAAATCTTACCTAGTAGTTAAGATTTGTTTATCGTAACCAAAAGGGCATAAATGGCATTATTCCCCAATAAGAAATTTTCTTTTTCTTTTTTTTATTCAGACTGTAATGTTCCAATACCGACAGCTTTTGTACCATCTTCCTTAATTCTAACCTTTTTGTTAGTTCTCGTGTGATTTAATTTATTAAACTTATAACTTAATTAATTTATAACTTGTACACATAGTCCAACTTCATATTTCTACCATCAAAACACAATATTATAATTTGTTTGACATACATTAAATAGAGTTTAGTATTTTAGTATTGTAATTAGTTTCCTTTTTTTCTTACTAAAAACTGAAACTATGACTAAAAGAGCTGGTTTTATTTTTTTTTTAATGATTATAAGAAAACTAGATTGGGTAATTTAATTTTTAAATGCAATAAAATACTTTGTATGAAAAACTTTTCGAATACCTATTTAAAACAATCTTTAGAGAGAAAACACTTATATCAACATATATTGGACATTATTAAAGTATTTGTATGATATCAAATGTCAAATAATTTACCAACAATTCCAATAACACCTAATATGTAAATGTATAATGTAATGTTATAAAATCATGAATACGAAATAAAATAAATTTTAAAGTGTAAATTAATATTATATAATGATTAAATGAAGATATAGTAACTTTCTGTAATGTGATCTGAAGCATTCAAGCAACCGGGCTGTATGATGCTGAAGGTCTCATGTTCAATGTAAAATGTTAAGAGCATTAATGAATTTCTCCATAAATGAATTTAATGAACACTATTACAATCAACCGTAACATAGGCCTACCACAAAAATAAATATAAAACATTAAATTTAAAAGTTGTTTTTTTCTACCAACACCTAAATGTTACATGTAATGTTATGCTTCTTATGTTATAAAATCATAAATACCAAAACAAGATACATAAATCAATATAAATTTTAAAGTGTAAATAAATATTATATAGGGCTAAATTAAGATATTGAATAACATTCTGTAGTACATGATCTGAAGCATTCAAGCAACCGGGCTGTATGATGCTGAAGGTCTAATCACAATTTGTAGGCAAAGTAAACATTGCAATATTAAATATAATATATTTAAAATGTACATAAAAATTACAATAAACTTGTACAATAAATTACAAATAATAAATTTTTTCATACAACAAACCAAATTTTTATGGTAAAATCATAAAAACTTCACACTCTTGCGTCCTTGCTTGCGTCCTTGTATATTTTGTTTCCGGTATCCACTTGAGAGGTCCAACGTAAGACATTTTTGAAGAGCAAACGAATGACGTGGAAGGACTGGAAGAAGATATGGAAGGAAGGAAGAGTTAAAATGAAAAACATATAGAGCAGTAGACCATTAATAAATTAAACATAAATTAAAAATAACAAATATAGTAATGAAGAACAAAGAAAGAAGAAATAAGTAGGAAGAAAAAGAAATAAGAAACATTTCAAATAAGTTTAAAATGAAGAAAGAGTTTTGAGAAAATGAGTAGATGAAATTGTAATTAAATGAAAATTTGTAAAATTGTCAATAAGTGCAAAAACTTGAAATTTGTTTTGCAAATTCCCATACATTGTGAAACTTTGTCAGAGGAATAAATTTATTATTATTATTATTATGCAAAATAATTGGCTAAATTAAAGCAAACTGGTAAATATAGCACTTATGACGGAAGTAGAACAATAATGTGCAACATATACAGTGACGTATATCAGGTAATGTGATTTTTCATTTCTCAAGACGGAATACATTCTTGGGAAATTAAATGGGGTGTATCATTAGAATAATAAGTGTACAAACTACACAGATTTGGAATTAAAAAAAATTCTTCAATGTTTTTAGATTCAACCAGCTAAATTTTCGCCCGAATAAAAATAACATCACTATATGAAGGTTATGTCCCCCCCTATAGGCACAATTTGGCCTTGCCCAATAGGTTGATAATCAATTGGGATACACTTTGATCTTATACAAAAGGCCGAGAATCGATTGAGCTACACTTTAATCTTGCTCGGAATAATAGATTATTTGTTACGCATTGCATCTACATGAAATTTCTATAGAAAAATACTGATAAATATAACTTTTTAAAATATTGTCTAAAATAAATTATGTAATAAACCGAAGCAAATTGAGTGAAGCCATTACACTTTAAGATCTAGAGATGAAAACTTAATCTCTAAATCAGAGGTACACAAATCAAGTACCTCTACACAGTAATATATCACAAGTTGAAGTATGAAAACCTCCTGCTACGCCTAGTAATATAGACAATCATTTAGTTCAATAATATCTAATAAATATTAACGATATTTCTGTAAAACATATATGTCCTCGTATATTTTATTACAGATTACATAGAAGAGGCTTAAAATATATCCAACCCCACACATAACCTGTTAAAAAATGTTTTTAAAGCATAACAAGCAGAAAAAATGATACTTTTACGAACGTTTAAGAGTTGAGTACTAAAAGGACCGAGCCTATGCTTGGTAAAATTACTAAACGTCACATTTCTTTTCCATACCGGGCTAATTAGCTATGCTTACTCTCCAGGCAAAGAGAACTGTTCCTGGTATAGATTGGTTGAACCACACTTTAAAAATGTTAAACGGGTATGTTGGTTAACTTCTACAATTATCAACTAATTTTCATTCAATTTAGTATATCCAAAAGATATCCAAAAGTATAAATGGGAAAATCGATTCCTAAAGGCGAAAACACTAAAAAAATCCTTGTTCGAAAAAATGAAACATTGCTAGATTCAAAGTATAGTATTCGTTTAGAATAATTTCTCTATTCTCGTTTCATATATATTATTAAATGGAATAATAAATAACACCGTTTTAGTTATGGTATGTTGAAAATACTATGTAGTAACTTATGTAGTAATTTGCTTAAACACATTGGATCTCCTTAAATATAAAATTAACTATATTTTCCAGTATTTTTCGTTTAACATGGGGTTAAAAATATATTTTAAAAACACAACAATTTAGACAATATATTTTATCATAATGAAAAAAACCTTTACAAATAAAATGTAAAAAACCTCTTTTGTAAATTAAAAAGGAATACAAAACTTCAGGCGGAGAATCTATCTTCTTATTTCTATAAGGGTTCCGTCTGTTACGTCCCTTTTTCTCTCGTCCTATTGAACCGATTTTTAAGATTGAGGTGTCATTTTAAAGCTTAGGATATACCGCAGTGACGAATCGTAATTAAAAAGGTCATATTGTTTCGGGCTTCGCCCCCCACGCCTTTGATTTATTTCTAGAGGGCGCTTTAAAATGTTGACCAACTTTTATGGCAAGTTATTTAATGTGAATTGTAATTTAACAGTTGATTACCTTCAGATGAATTTTAAAAGCCAGATAATAAACAAAAATAGATCTCTGTCACTTCATAATAAACATTCGCGTACTATAGGTGAGTTTCACTCATACAGAATCATAAAATGCGCAATTTGCGCACGGGCCACCTCGTATATACTGTAGTACGAAAGGATTTTCTGAACCTGAGTAGATCGGAAAGCTATCTGTATGTAAGTACAAGCATAAAAGAAAGGGTTAAAGGTTCAAGAAGGTTAGCTTTAGATCATAAATTTGTGGAACTGACCCATTATTTCATGTGATGCCTTATTTCAACTTATAATTTTCCTAAACGAATCTAAATCTTTTAATAAATTTGTAATATGGTATTACAAGTTCAATTGAAAGAAGCTGTAAATATTTTATTTTTATATTAAATTCGATTTTGTATTCGAGTATGGTATCTTAAAATTATCTTTGTTTAACATTTTGTATATTTTTAATAAACATATTTTAGTTCAAGAATAAAATAATTACCTAAGGATTTCTACGTTGAATTAGGATAAAATATACTAGAAAAACAATAAAAAATTGTATTTCAAGAATTTTATATTCCATTTCTTTGCAATAAGTAAATTTAAAATATAATGAAAAATGATTTCAGGGAAACAAAATGGTACACCTTCGATGACACCTTTTTCTTTTTCAAAAGTCTTGTCAAGTATCATAATACTTGTTGACTACTACCACATATACTTCACACTCCTCTTACGATGACCAACGCTAACAAGGTCGTCAGGACGGGTTATGTCACCTCCAAGCATTACCATACAGATTGGGCTGTCCTCTGTCTCTCCGAACACATTCTCTGGACCACTCCGCTTTTCATAATAGAATCTCATAGAATTTGAATAAATTCAAAATATTAACAATGATATGTTAAACAAATAAATTATTTACATTATTTTACCTCATGCAAAGACCTCACTGATTTTTCAGTTTTTCAAGTAGCGAATTTTCCCAAAGGGAATATTTAATATTTTACGATTTCATAATGAGTACACTAAGGTAAACTTTGAGTTTTTCCCTTTGAATCGATAATTTCACACATTCAATGGATGAAATTTATAGAATGTGTTGTTATCTTAAAGACAGTTAATAATGAGAAATGAGTTAACTGTTCATAAATAACTGCCTTAAATTGATTATTTTATCTAGGGGGTAAAGCAATGACATTTTTCACTCATATTTTAATATATTTTAGTAGTATTTTACGATGGATTAGTATTTATAGTAAGATTCTAAGACAATTTTATGCTTTAATATTTTTGTTTGACATAAAATTTCCTATGTAATGGATTTGAAAATTGTTCTTATGTTATTATAGAGAAATAACTAAAATATTACCGGCATTATCTCCTAAACAATTACAATTGGGTAGTTACCCATACAATCGCATGATGTCTTAAAATAATGTATAAAATCTTAATATAAGGCCTATACTCTAAAAGAAGTACAGTACTGTTCATACGGGCCAAATTTTTTTCTTTCCAAATTTCTTTTTTTTTATTGGGGTTTTTTCTACGAGAAATTGATTAGAGCTGGTCGCAAGGTTAGTAAAACAAGGATTTCTTCTTAAATAACTTCAAAGTACCAAGGAACTTCCAACCTTGCAGAATTTTAGTAGCTATTAATTGAACAGAATAATCAACTGATAACTGTACATATAAACATAAGTATTACATATTTAACCAATGGTTCAAAATATGTATACAAAAGGGACCTATTGCGTGCCTGGCGAGTGAAGAAAGCGAATAAGATCGTTAAAAAGAGGTATGGTGAGCGGAGCGAACGAGCTTCGTCTAAGAAATTAAAGTGCAAGTCACTTAATAATTTTACCGAGCATAAGCGGGGTGCCACTGGTACTATGTCATATAGGTCTATTTTTGTCTTTAACACTAATGTAAAGGCTACCAGTATAGATTTTCTTCTTACGATACACCATGTACATTTAAATTAAAATCAATCAAGAGAACGAAACAATCTCACCTTTCAAAATCTAACAATAATAATCTAACAAAACTATAAGATTCTCATTAAAACACATATATCACCTTAAAGTCCTCATTGAACTGAGCAACTTTGTATTTTACACTAATTTATTTTTGTTTTGTAGTAATGACGTAAAATTTCATATTTCCCCCACTAGCACTAATTAACTAATTAATTAATTAATTAATTAACTAGCATGATAACTTATTGGTACGGCAGCAATGGGAGAAGGACTTCCATACCATAATGTCCTGAAAAAAAACTAACATGCAAATCATATGGAAAAATGGGATTTTCAAATGTGTGTTTACTACAAAATCGAAAAATAGATACGGCATTAGCGTAAATTATAAGTTTTTCCATTTCAATGGGAGCTTTAAAACGGTATAAAATATTACACATATTTGCATTTATAGCTTTTCAGTTTTGTTTATTTTAACACTTTTGAAAATGATAAATTTTGGAAATTTAGTTTTTTAATAAATGTGGTTTTGTGAGACATTGTAAAGCTTAACTTATTTTAAATAAGTACTTCGATCAGGAGTCATTTATGACAAATAATAAAATAATTGGATTATGATCCGTAAATTTCGATTTTGACTACAAACATGGCTTGGTTCTGAACCAACGAAGAGAACAAAATCCTTTTTTTTCACTAAAATGTTTGCATTGAATAGACATTTTTAACTATGTATTATATAAAACATGTTTGTACAAGAAATTTCCAGAAATCGGACCAGTTACTTCCAGTTTTAGCTCACCCTGTATTTATAAAACGTTATAACTATTTTAAAACTATTCCTTGGGGTTAATTTAGTAGGAAATTATTTTATTTCAAGATTGTAGGACAAGATGTTGATCAGTAATTAATTTAAGATACCTAACGTGAGACATCCGGTACACTAAGAACACAGTAATCATATTTCAAGAACTTTATTTCTATTATAAATATAAAAGTTTATTTTATTAGATTTATACCGACCATACACGATTTGTAGTACACTTTTGTAACGAATTTATTAGCCTATATCTGTCTTAATAACGTTTTATAATCGAGAAATTCATTACTATTTGGCTAAATAAAAATATTCATTTTATTTAAAGTTTCACGTAACTTTTCTTTCATAAAATTTTAAAAGAGATTTTTTTTAATCCGTCGGTAATATTGTCAACAAGGTAGGGGGAAGCCTTTGATTCATCAAATGTCAAGGAGGCCGACCTCAACTCGCTGCCAATTAAGACCACAGCGCCAACTGCCAACCTACAGGGCTCTTGATTGAATATCACCGACACTCATCGATCAACGGGGTTCACAAATCCACTGGCGAGGTGATCTTTTATAATCAGCTCTAATTTTATTTATAACCCATAGAACATATTTATAACAAAAATGTTTCTATATATAAAATTGCCTTACTGGGTGTTTTTTTTATTTTTATTTCTATTGTAAGTGGACAAGCATTGCAGGCTACAATAAGCCTTTGTTTTCCATACGCTACAGCCAGAGACACTTTTATAAGATGAATAAAAAGTGGTTATTGCAACTTGCAGTAACACAAGTCTCAAGAAATTTGAGAAAGTTTATTTGAACCGATTCATAAGAACGTGTTGTGGAAGTTGAGTTAAATAGAAAACATCTGATACACGTGTCTCGCTTCAAAAAACTATTACAAACAATACAGTGAATTTTTCAGAAAAAAATAGAGTTTTAAAAATGTTATGGATATCATTTATCATGATATTATACCTATAATAAATTTATCCTCTGTGTTTAAAAATTTCCCAAAACTAATAATACCGCTGAGTGAATATGCTAATTAAACTCAACTAAACTTTTTATTAATATCTAAAGCTATATTGAAATAATTATGAATGACATTTAATCAAATAAGCTAGGTCTTACAAAATTAAAAATTGATGAGTCTCGAATACACGTAATAAATAATAGAAACATTATAACTTAATCAAAAAAGATACCCGGAAGTTCGGATCCAGTTTTTGTTGGTCATTTTAATTACAATATTATAATATACTGTAACATGATATTTAATTTCTCTCTTCCTATTTCTACAACGCAATATGTCCAAACTGTACATGTGAGGGACATCGGCAAGTTAGTAATAATGTTTTGTGTTTGTGTCAACAAACTAGTGACATCTCCCGGAACTCATGAACTGCTCGGGGCATGTCGACATTATCACGGAACACAAGACAATGTCACTAGGATTTCACATTTCACGACAAAAGATTCACAAAGTGAAATGCTGGAACATTGAAATGGTTAGTGAATATCACTGGATAACTATTTTTATAGGCAACGTGTATTTCAATATGTAATCAAAAAAGTTACATGGTAAATTAGTTGATTTACGAGTAATTTACACTACTCTACGTGATCCATCACAAGTTCCAATCTTTCAATATGATTTAAGTTTCTTAAACAGCTTCGTTATATTACAGTATTTACTGAATAAAATTAGCATTAGTTTAATTCATAACAATGTTATTTGGTCAAAAATAGCATCGATAAAAATAAATAAACTTTGATAACAAGAAAAATGGAAAACATGTAAATCAAAAGCATCCTAAATATTGAAAATAATTAACAAAATTCCCTCCAAAAAATAAAGGTATGATTTTAATTAATAAGAACTGCGTTCTAATTCTAAAATTTAAAATTACACTTTAGTTTATTTATGATTAAGTTCAAACCATTTTATTCCCAACAAAGTCATTCAAATTTAAATATATGAAATTTTAAACAAATTTTGTTATAAATTATAATTCAACAAATTAACTCTTAAGACATTTTTTTCGTGTTTTTTAGTGGAATCATTATATTAATATTAAATTGCACTTTAAGACTATAAATCTCTTCATATAAAGAAATTCTTGAGTTTTTGGCACTAAACGGATTATGGTCCAAAACTTGCAACATCTTTAATACACTCCCAGACTGTGGTTCAGTGAATTCATTTTTGAATCAATGTGTGTGCAATTATTATTCTAAGAATAATACCAGTAATTCTTGTTTTATAAAAATACTCATACCATGAGACACTAGGAACATAGTTTCCAAATGGAATAACCGTGTTTCTTTAATTTTTTTCGTAAAGTTCTAATCGTCTTGACATTTTTTTAATGCATTTGACTTAAATATATTTTGTATGTAGAAAATTTATAGATTTTTGGGTTGATGGAGGAGAAGAATTTTTTTCACCTAATTAAGGTTACTTTAGATGGTTTGCATTAATGCTCCACCCTAAAACCTCGTATACATAGAAGGGGGTGCTAAACGCTGCTTTCGGCATGAGTCGAGTATCAATGCGATTTATATCAACTGTGTATGAAGGTATATAAATTAATGCAAAATTTTATAGTCATCTGTGTCTTGTCTCTCTAGTATGAAGATCATGGATCGTACTATATACTTCTGTTGTCACCCCGGACCCCTCGATAGAGCAGGGTTTCCTACATTGTACCTTGCGTAGCTCCATAGTGGCTGTAGTAGCTTTGCTATTGAGTAGGTTAAGGGTTGACAAGATTTCATACCCTAGTGCCGGAATAATTATACTAACGAGTAAAAGTACTACTAAGTAAAATTTTTATCGAACTACAACTTATTAAGATTGTTTGGTCTGTGTCGAATTTGGAAACATTTACAAAGGGTAGACAACTTTGGTAAGATTAACATGCTTTTAAATAATTTATTTTTATGTAAATAAGTTCTTCTGATCGTTAGAAAAATTCTTCCAGCACCAAAGTAAGAAATCTCATCTTCTTTAATGAACCTGTCCACCTGATGTCCCGGATTACAGGGCAGTTTAACAACTCCAACGCCTCTACATCCACTTAGAAGCCTCACGAGGTACAAGGTACAACTTACATGGTAGGAGCCTCTACTCTGACAAGGGGTATAGGAGGAACAGAAGAGTACAGGTGAGCTCCATGAGCTGTATACTAGGGAGACAAGAACGACCAAGGATACACGAATGCATTTTAAAAGTGTGCACCCTATAGCATACCTCTATTCACGGTTTGGGTAAATCAGATTGATGGGAATTTGCTCCATACCGGAAGCAGCATTTATTTTGCCTTCCATGAACTCGAGTTTTTGGGGTCAAGTGTTACTGAATACAATCTGCTGTAATCTTGATAAGTCGGCGAAAAATGTTTCTCTAAATACACCCTAAAATCTACAGTTTGTTTACATAAAAATACATTAAAATCAAGTGCTTTCACAATTTGCAAGACAAGTCACAAAATAAAAGAACCCGGTTGTTGCATTTGAATAACTCTTGAGTGCCCGATGGTATAAGTCCTTCTAAAAAAATACAATTTATCACGATTATCTGTAGAATAATAATAGCAAATACGTTTAGAAATAAATTGATTTAAACACAGTCCCAAACGGTCAGTTTTGTAAGGATGTTGAAAACTTGGATCATCTGAATTTTCTTTTTCTTTCAGTGTAAAAGATTCAAGAGTTTCTTTATATGAAGAGTTGAAAATCTTTAAGTGAAACTTAATATTAATAGTATGATTCTACTCTACACCACAAGTAAAATGATTTGTATTAATTTGTTTTATAGTTTCTCACAACCTTTATTTGTGAATTTTACTTTAATGATTTTCATTCATAGTCACTAACTCTTTTAAATATTTCAGTACATCACCTTTTGAATCTTTTGTTGTCACGTGTGAAATCCCCCTTGCATATCCACATGTTCCATACGCTGACGTCGATATGCCCCGACCAATTTTCGAGAAATGTGACTGGTTTGGTGGGGTCTTATGTAACTACACTTACACTGCAAATTAATAGCACTATTTATTAATGTTTTATGGTCGTTAGTTTCATCACTTACGACGTAAAATACATAGTGAAACATTCACAAGGATTTACATGTAAATATTATAGTCAAATTTGATCGATAAAAACATGTTATTTGGTTTGAATTACAATGTTAGAAATATAATTTCCTCGGGAACCAAAACTAAAATTATAAGATTTGATTTTATAAGAAAATTCAATCAACTTAAAAAATGTGCATTTTTTACTTCTAAATAATACTATTTCAAATATCGATACTTAGTTTGTGTCATAGGTAAAAAATATATTAACTCTTAAACACTTCATTACAGTTTATAAGTACTTTTACTTCTTACTACACTATGCTTAAAAAAGTGTAATCATATACAGTTTGGCCCATTAAAAATGTACTCATTTAAAAATATTTTCGGGTTTTTAATGACTATTACTCCACAAGCATGTTCAGGAATGGATGGAGACATGCTAAAATAATGAAATGCGTAATAACAATGGTCAAAAGCGCTGAAAACAGTATCTTTTTTGGGTCACTCTGTATTTACTAACGTATACAGAACCAAATAAGTAGGGACATCCTTATGGGAAAGTGAGAACGACACCGTTGATAGCCAAAATACGATTTAATTTTATTAAAGAGTTAAGCTGATTGGTTGAGATGAAACAGATGTCTAGAATAGTTTTTCAGGCGTTTGTGATTGTTTTGAATTTTTGTAAACAAAAAGCTCATTTTAACACTTAAGAGGTAGAGAAAGTTGTTTCACGTTGCAATTACAAGATGTAATCTAAGAATCAGCGTTTTATTTTACTGAGAACTTTGAGGGCAAAACAAAAATTTATTATATTTGATAAATCTACTTATTTGTATAAGTATTGAGCATATTTAAGAACCATATTTTTTGTATTGTATTAAACATATTTTAAAACTAGGTAGAATGCCAAGGTTAACTAAAAATGGTGTAATGAATAGGATAAATTTATTTCGAGAATTTGTGGACTCAGAGACAAACTTTGTTCAAGTTCGTCACCTTTGCTCTGTGGCCACATCTGAGGTTACAAACTTCCAAACTCAAAATACAGACCTAAGTTTTGGAAATAATTTCTCTCAATGGTTCAATATTTTACGTACAGTAATCAAATTTATTTTAAATGTGACCTAAATGTGATAACTGTTTTGAGTTATACTAAACAACTCCTAAATGTTATGTATGTCATGGATGAGAATTGAAGCTTGTATTGAGTATTTAACAACAACATTAGGATTATATTTTAGTAAAAAGCTTTGCCATCCTATAATTTAAAAGGATGGTAAATAAATATTTTTTTATTTGAGGAAAACAATAAATTTTTTACATAGTATTAGAATAATATTTCGTAATATTTATTGGAATATTTTAAAATTTAAAGTATACCTACTAATATTTTACATTATTTTTACAAAATAAAATAGTAGTTTTTTATTTAATTTCATTGGTTAAAACTTATATTTAATAAGGAAAGCCCATTTTCTATAGTAAAATATATTAATAAATATAACTGAAATACAATTTTATCTCTAATCCATGGCTTGTCTTCGTTTTAAATTTTGGAGACTATATGGTATGTAAACGTGTTGTACATGAAAAAATTAAAACTTTAGAGAAGGTTACTATTTTCATTTTTTATGCGGTTCCAAAGTCGTTTTCAGTGCAAGATCAGTATAGTTCAGTATCATTTTCACATTCAGTATAGTTTTTCGTCAATATATTAAATACTGTTCTTAAGATCTTTTTATTAATATAAAATATAATTATTGCTTCTTTAAGTATTTACAATAAATTCGCCCAATGTTATTAATACCTGTAATATAAAACACTACTTTGAATAATTGTTATCCTGGTCATAGTTTTAAAATAATTATATATCTTCCATATAGCCTATGGAGAGTGAATTGTTGCACAATCATAAATTACACGAAATACTTTAGAAAAATAAATGTCTTTTGATGTCAGATTCAATTGATAAATGTTTTAGTTTCGAATGATAAAACAGATATTTTACCCCGATTTAGATGGAACACAATATATTATCCCATGTTTATAAGTTAATTTAAACTTATTAGATCTAACAGCTATTAGTTCTAGCTAGTACTTAAATGTATATACTGTGCTCCAAAAGTTGAGTGTAATAGACAAATAATATTGAATAAAAATAAACCTTCATGTTTATTTGTTATTATTCTCATATTTAACTATGCTTTCTTCAATTTATTACCTAGAAGAAGATATATTACATTTATAATTTAATGTTGTTTTAACAAAGAACGATACAAACTTTTTTATTTTTGTTTAGTTATTCAGTCTTCGAGTCAATAATAAAAGTTCATTCTCTACTAGTATAGAATACGATACCCTAACCTTACTTACTGTCATGTGGAGTCCGTTATATACCTGAAACATATGAGTCATAATTATTTTTTATAATTTCAATTAATTTTCTGTAACCTTTAATACCTAAAATAATAATTTAGAATGAGATTTCTTTACACATTCCGTTGTTAGTTAAAAACTTCTACTTCGTCCACACATAGTTTAACAGTTATATAATGTTATAACAATACAAACTAACAGTCGAGTCGATTTGAAAAAGGAAGTCAATTTATTTAAAATGTAAAATACGACTCTTGGTACATTTTTGAGTAAAGCAAATTTTCTTTCCTGGCATAACTTTAAGATATTTTTGATCTGAAACCAACACACAACAGAATTTTCCTTTGTAGTCAAGATCGTAAGATTTCATTAATTGGACATTATGTTTTTTTTTAACTTAAGGAAGAATTAACACTTCTAGTAATTTTTTATGACGACAATTACAGAAACATTTCTTTCATACCATTTACTCTCTTGTTCCAATCTTAACAAAAATCTTATTGAACCGAAAATTATATTGAAAACTAGTTAATGCCATATAACATATTTCTACATGCGATGTTACCAAGATAAAAATGAATCATCTTCTATTTAAACGGTAAATTAATACAGAACAATGGTTCTAACTAATGAAAAAATTAGATAATGTACCAAATAAAGAGGAATATCTGTTTACACTAATTAACAATTTTCATATTTAAATTCCACTGTTTTAAATGGCAGGATCAAAAATTGGACGATACTAAAATTATATGAACAATATTTCATATGGCAAACCAACAAATAAACGTAATTTTAAAAATAAGATTTTAAATTTACATTTATTTTGGCATAGTTACGTAAAGCTATGTTGTTCAATTTTAAGCCTTAATTATAAAAAAAATAAAATAGCATAAGATATAATAAACTATACATAAATTCTGACTAACAATACCAATGTCGCGTTTTCAGGACGCCTTTCGTAAATGCAACCATTACCATAGAGATTGGGTTGTTCTCAGCCCAACGCGAATGATAACACGCTCAACGCATTACCTGGACCACCTCAGCCTTTCAATTATTGACTCTATTTTAAGCTGGATTATTATTCCATAACTATGCCCAATCTATTCATATTCGCTTAGTTAATTAAATTCAAATTAAATGAAAATGGAAGTAAAGGTTTATATTTTGGCACAAATATTTTATATACTTAATGCTTGATACTTACTCGATACTTGTATCCTTCGTCTCTGACCGACATTGTCGGATAGACTGAGTCAGTCTATGATTAATTTAAAATGATTAAAACGAATAAAATTGGAGTCACAATTTCAAAATAATGCATATATTAATTCTGGTGTAAACGCTAACTACTTAAAACTATGGGAATAGAAATAATTCGGGTTTTGACTGATTGCCTCATTCAATATGATTCACCGTTTTACTTAAAAGTAGGAAACCTTCGGTAAAATCAAGGATAAATTATAAAACGATTGGGAAATATTGGGTGTAATATAATTATATATTAGTTAAGATTTATACTGTTTGTATTAATCTCTCTTTGTATTTCTCTATGTAATATCTCAAGTCATTCTCTATGTTCGGAGCGTAAGCTTCCTCCTTCTTCTGAATCTGATGTCGGCACAATGAAGACGTTTTGTAAAATGTTCCTCTTACAAGTTCCAGATTATAATTATATTCAACTGTACTTTCAATAAAGTAATTGTAATAATTCAAAGTGAGTTCATTATTAAACATGGCGCAGTAAAAAAGAAGAATCTATGTTTCTAAAGCCATATAAAAGTAATAGTAAGTTCATTGGCTTATGATAGGCTTAGCCACTCTGCAACGACGCTACAAGGTAAGGAAAATCTATTTCCTACAACTAAATTGAATTTTACTCAAGATGACCGAAACTCTGCTTTCACAACCACCTCCTTTGGAGATAACTGGTAATATGGCACCTAATTGGAAGAGGTGGCGAAAAAAATTTGCAATTTATCTCTCAGCAATAGGTGGTGAAGTTATTGTTGAAACACGAAAATGTGCTTTGCTCTTACATGTAATCGGTGACGATGCTGTTGAAATTTATCAAACTTTTGGAATAAAAGACACTGATAAGAAGTTAGCAACTTTGTTAAAGAAATTTGAGGAACACTTTGTTCCTAAATTAAACACAACCTATGAAAGACATAAATTTTTTACTTGTGTTCAGCAACCTAGTGAAGCAATTGACGTTTATGTAACTGAATTGCGTAAGTTAAGTGCTACTTGTGATTTTGGAACGCTTTGTGACAGTCTCATAAAGGACAGAATTGTTTGCGGAATCAGTAGTGATGCGCTAAGGGAACGTCTTTTACGAGAGTAGTGTGAAATTGTTGGTGCTGGCCCAGTTCAAGGTCACCTGAGGGATGACGTCATCGAGGTCAATGACCTCACCGATGACGTCATCGATGACGTCATCGATTGCGTCATCGATGACGTCATCACCAATGACGTCATTTCGATGACGTCACACCCATGACGTCACAGAAATGACGTGCTGATGACGTCATCACCCCTTACGTCATCAAAATGACGTCACCGACGCCATTAAGGTCAAGGTCATGCCGAAACTTAAAATTTTTTGGCACTTTTGCCGTTTCTCGCACTACGCTCCGAGTTTCAGTCCGAGTCCCCGGGACCTTGACCACTTGGAGCGAATTTTCGACGAGAAACGGCAAAAGTGCCAAGTTAAACTCGAGTTTCTGACATGACTCAGCCTAAATGGGCAATCGGTTATCCTTCAGGTGACCTTGAACCAGCACAACACCAACAATTTCATATTACTGTGACCTTGAAAACCTAACAACGGAGCGCCGACACCGATGCGCACCCCACGACAGCCACCGAGTGACTGACTGTCAGGCTCTGTGTACTCTAGGTATATCGGCTTGAGAGACTAAGACTCTAAACTGTCAGGAATGGGAGTAACTAACTGAAGTTTGTAAGGAAAAGTCATTTCATCCAATATTTTAAACAAATCCTCATCAGTAAAACTGACATTAGTCTGTTTTGTATAAAACTTAGGGTGTCCGCGCAACAGTTTGCGCCACTTAGCTAAAGTCGAAACCCTCTTAACTTTGAGTGGTGGACAGTGAGCAACTAATAAAGTCTTAACACGGCTAAGTTTCTTACCTAAAACGTCCCGCGACATGGCTTCCCCTCACAAAAGTCCGCACAATACTAAGAGACTGTTGTTAGCGCAGGAGTCAAGGGAAAAGTGGTGGGGGAAACGGCAGGAGCGGTGGAAGGTCACAGTGGTGGGGGAAGGTGAGGTTGTACGCTGGAGTATCGCATCACTTCACCATGAGCTGTCCTACAGTCAACACACTGTTCTCTTGGCCCGAGTTGGCGTTAGAAGAAACATTTCTGTACAGCTTAGGCTGTGAGAGTCGAGGAAGCAAAGTCAAAGTGGAAATTGCGTTAAACTCCAAGATGAAGAGTCTCCTAAACAAACTAATTGTATCCCTGCAATCCCCTATAACTTTAGAGAAATACCACTTTATAAAGCGACACCTTAGTCTTTGGCAAAACGAATTGGAATTGGAAAAGATTACAGTAAAATTAATTTAACTTAAAACTTGGACTGGGCACTCATGGCGATACCACGTGGCGTGCAAACGCCACCCTAAACATTACAAGTTAGGTTATTGAGCACCTCTGGTACGATAACCGACGTGCTAGAGTTAAAGTGTGATGACCTTGAGTCAAAACACTGAAATACTACAAGTCGATATCGTCCCAGAGTTAAAGTGTAGTGACCTACATTCAGAACTTGTAAAATTACTTACATATAGAGAGCTAGAGAACAGCGAGACGCACCGCATGGAAGCCGGAGACATACTGGCGAAGCAGTGTTGTGCAGCCTAGGGACCCAGTTGTGGTGGGGGTATAGCCAACACTTAGAGTACAAGTGTTGTGGGTGACCTCGAGGGTGACCTTGAACCAGCTCGAGAAGTGACCCGTACTCTAGGTATATGGGAAGTGGTGGGGGAAATCTCAAGGTCATTCAAATGGAGTTTAAAAAAAGTCAAAGAGTAGAGAGACTATTCTACTCTTCAGAGTCCTCGTGACCTTGAGGATTTGGAGCCAATTTCTACGAGAAATAGCAAAAGTGCAGTAGCACCGTTTTGGTGCTACCTTAAATGTAAATGTTAATTAGTCCCTTAAATGTTAAAGTGTGATGACCTTGAGCATAAGAGTTAAAGTTTTCTTGGGGAGACAATTCGATGTTGTCCCAGAGTTAAAGTGTTAAGACCTTGAGTCAAAACACAGAAATATTACAAGTCGATGTTGTCTCATAGTTAAAGTGTGGCGACCTTGAGTAAAACTCAGAAATATTTAGCCTATGTTGTTCCAAAGTTAAAGTGTGGTGACCTTGAGGAAAAAATTAGAAATATTTACCCCATGTTGGCCCAGAGTTAAAGTGTAATGACCTTGAGTCTGTCATGTGACACTGCTCGGGTGACCTTGAACTGGCCCGGCTGCCTTACTCTAACCATTACTGCAACCGCGATGTGCACCCTACGACAGACACCGAGCGACTGACTATTAGGCTCCTCGTAATCTAGGTATATGGGAAGTGGAGGGGGGAATTGCGATGACCTTGGGAAACTTGAAAATTTCACGCCAGGTAGCACCGTTTTGGTGCTACCTTAAATGTAGATGTTAAAGTGTAATGACCTTGAGTAAAAAAAACATAGAAATAATACAAGTCGATATTGTCCCAGAGTTAAAGTGTGGTGACCTTGAGTGAAAACATAGAAATATTACAAGTTGATGTCGTCCCAAAGGTAAAGTGTGGTGACCTTGAGCATAAGAACTAAAGTTTTCTTGGTATGACAAGTTTAAGTAGATTCAGAGTTAAAGTGTGGCGACCTTGAGTGAAAACATAACAACATTGCAATTTGAAGTCGTCCCAGAGGTAAAGTATTATGACCTTGAGTGAAAACACAGAAAAACCACAAGTCGATGTCGTCCCAGAGTTAAAGTGTGGTGACCTTGAGGGAAAAGTTCTGAAATATTTTAGCCTATGTTGGTCCAGAGTTAAAGTGTAGTGACCTTGAGCATTTGTCTTGGTATGACAATTTGATGTTGCACCAGAGTTAAAGTGTTGGGACCTTGAGTGAAAACATAGAAATATTACAAGTTGATGTCGTCCCAGAGGTAAAGTGTGATGACCTTGAGTCAAAACACAGAGAAACCACAAGTCGATGTCGTCCCAGAGTTAAAGTGTGGTGACCTTGAGGGAAAAATTCTGAAATATTTAGCCTATGTTGGTCCAGAGTTAAAGTGTAGTGACCTTGAGCTGAAAACTTGTAAAATACTTACATCAATAGAGACGGTAATCCCCGCTCTCACCCCTGCGCCCCAGTGGCGCCCCCAACCCTGCGCCCCTGGTAGCACCCCCACCCCTGCGCCACCGATGGCGCCCCTGGGTGTGGTAGCCCGGTGGAGATATAAGGCGGCCCCGCTCATAGCCGGCTCACAGCCCGTCCCCGTGCGTTGAGCTACCTAAAGGTTTGAGCAAACACTTAGAAATATTTACTCTTCGTACGATCAGAGTTAAAGTTTTTATCTCAACAGACGTACCCCCAGGTTTGAACCAACACTTGGAAAAATTTACTCATGGTACAACAGTTTTATGTTTTCGCCAAATAAGTGTAAGTGTGATAAATTGAACTGGCTAAAATGTTATAATTTGCTAAGTTTGTATTGTTGTACATGATAAATCCTAAACTTTAACTTAAAACCGTACAGCAGAGTGCCGACACCAGTGTGCACCCCACGACAGTCGCAAAGCGACTGACCGTACGGCTCCGGGTGCCCTATGTATAAGGAAAGTGGTGGGGGGAATTGCGATGACCTTGGGGACTTTAACAATTGTGACTATACGTAAAATTTCGTTGTTCATTATATCAACCTAAGGTCTTGGCTTTTCGCGTTTCAGAGTGTATTAAAGCGATCTAGCTATTAATTGTAAAATTGATTTCTTAAAAGATAGTCATTTTTACGCTGGGTGTTGGTAAATTTGTTAGAGTCCTGATTGCCCATACAAAACCAAACTTTTTTATTATTCAATATTTCAGTCTGGGATTTCGGATTTACATGTTTCAGCGTATTTTAGAGTGTTTAAGCTTATCTTAAAAATTTGAAAAACTTTAACATTTTTTACAGTTGACTGATAGAATATTTCTGTCACTAGTGACTATAGGTAAAATTTAAGTTTTCGTTATTTCAACCTAAGGTCTTGGCTTTTCGCGTTTCAGAGTGTATTAAAGCGATCTAGCTATTAATTGAAAAATTGATTTCTTAAAAGATAGTCATTTTTACGCTGGGTGTTGGTAAATTTGTTAGAGTCCAGATTGCCCATACAAAACCAAACTTTTTTATTATTCAATATTTCAGTCTGGGATTTCGGATTTACATGTTTCAGCGTATTTTAGAGTGTTTAAGCTTATCTTAAAAATTTGAAAAACTTAAACATTTTATACTAAAATTTGCGAGTTGACTGATAGAATATTTCTATGTCAGGAGTGACTATAGGTAAAATTTAAGTTTTCGTTATTTCAACCTAAGGTCTTGGCTTTTCGCGTTTCAGAGTGTATTAAAGCAATCTAGCTATTAATTGAAAAATTGATTTCTTAAAAGATAGTCATTTTTACGCTGGGTGTTAGTAAATTTGTTAGAGTCCAGATTGCCCATACAAAACCAAACTTTTTTATAATTCAATATTTTAGTCTGGGATTTCGGATTTCCATGTTTCACCGTATTTTAGAGTGTTTAAGCTTATCTTAAAAATTTGAAAAACTTAAACATTTTATACTAAAATTTGCGAGTTGACTGATAGAATATTTCTATGTCAGGAGTGACTATAGGTAAAATTTAAGTTTTCGTTATTTCAACCTAAGGTCTTGGCTTTTCGCGTTTCAGAGTGTATTAAAGCAATCTAGCTATTAATTGTAAAATTGATTTCTTAAAAGATAGTCATTTTTACGCTGGGTGTTGGTAAATTTGTTAGAGTCCAGATTGCCCATACAAAACCAAACTTTTTTATTATTCAATATTTCAGTCTGGGATTTCGGATTTACATGTTTCAGCGTATTTTAGAGTGTTTAAGCTTATCTTAAAAATTTGAAAAACTTTAACATTTTTTTACTAAAATTTGCGAGTTGACTGATAGAATATTTCTGTCAGGAGTGACTATAGGTAAAATTTAAGTTTTCGTTATTTCAACCTAAGGTCTTGGCTTTTCGCGTTTCAGAGTGTATTAAAGCGATCTAGCTATTAATTGTAAAATTGATTTCTTAAAAGATAGTCATTTTTACGCTGGGTGTTGGTAAATTTGTTAGAGTCCAGATTGCCCATACAAAACCAAACTTTTTTATTATTCAATATTTCAGTCTGGGATTTCGGATTTACATGTTTCAGCGTATTTTAGAGTGTTTAAGCTTATCTTAAAAATTTGAAAAACTTTAACATTTTTTACAGTTGACTGATGGAATATTTCTGTCAGGAGTGACTATAGGTAAAATTTAAGTTTTCGTTATTTCAACCTAAGGTCTTGGCTTTTCGCGTTTCAGAGTGTATTAAAGCGATCTAGCTATTAATTGAAAAATTGATTTCTTAAAAGATAGTCATTTTTACGCTGGGTGTTGGTAAATTTGTTAGAGTCCTGATTGCCCATACAAAACCAAACTATTTTATTATTCAATATTTCAGTCTGGGATTTCGGATTTACATGTTTCAGCGTATTTTAGAGTGTTTAAGTTTATCTTAAAAATTTGAAAAACTTTAACATTTTTTACTAAAATTTGCGAGTTGACTGATAGAATATTTCTGTCAGGAGTGACTATAGGTAAAATTTAAGTTTTCGTTATTTCAACCTAAGGTCTTGGCTTTTCGCGTTTCAGAGTGTATTAAAGCGATCTAGCTATTAATTGTAAAATTGATTTCTTAAAAGATAGTCATTTTTACGCTGGGTGTTGGTAAATTTGTTAGAGTCCTGATTGCCCATACAAAACCAAACTTTTTTATTATTCAATATTTCAGTCTGGGAGTTCGGATTTACATGTTTTAGCGTATTTTAGAGTGTTTAAGCTTATCTTAAAAATTTGAAAAACTTTAACATTTTATACTAAAATTTGCGAATTGACTGATAGAATATTTCACTAAGTCACGAGTTTTTATTGTTGTACATGATAAATCCTAAACTTTAACTTAAAACCGTACAGCAGAGTGCCGACACCAGTGTGCACCCCACGACAGTCGCAAAGCGACTGACCGTACGGCTCCGGGTGCCCTATGTATAAGGAAAGTGGTGGGGGGAATTGCGATGACCTTGGGGACTTTAACAATTGTGACTATACGTAAAATTTCGTTGTTCATTATATCAACCTAAGGTCTTGGCTTTTCGCGTTTCAGAGTGTATTAAAGCGATCTAGCTATTAATTGTAAAATTGATTTCTTAAAAGATAGTCATTTTTACGCTGGGTGTTGGTAAATTTGTTAGAGTCCTGATTGCCCATACAAAACCAAACTTTTTTATTATTCAATATTTCAGTCTGGGATTTCGGATTTACATGTTTCAGCGTATTTTAGAGTGTTTAAGCTTATCTTAAAAATTTGAAAAACTTTAACATTTTTTACAGTTGACTGATAGAATATTTCTGTCAGGAGTGACTATAGGTAAAATTTAAGTTTTCGTTATTTCAACCTAAGGTCTTGGCTTTTCGCGTTTCAGAGTGTATTAAAGCGATCTAGCTATTAATTGAAAAATTGATTTCTTAAAAGATAGTCATTTTTACGCTGGGTGTTGGTAAATTTGTTAGAGTCCAGATTGCCCATACAAAACCAAACTTTTTTATTATTCAATATTTCAGTCTGGGATTTCGGATTTACATGTTTCAGCGTATTTTAGAGTGTTTAAGCTTATCTTAAAAATTTGAAAAACTTAAACATTTTATACTAAAATTTGCGAGTTGACTGATAGAATATTTCTATGTCAGGAGTGACTATAGGTAAAATTTAAGTTTTCGTTATTTCAACCTAAGGTCTTGGCTTTTCGAATTTCAGAGTGTATTAAAGCAATCTAGCTATTAATTGAAAAATTGATTTCTTAAAAGATAGTCATTTTTACGCTGGGTGTTAGTAAATTTGTTAGAGTCCAGATTGCCCATACAAAACCAAACTTTTTTATTATTCAATATTTCAGTCTGGGATTTCGGATTTACATGTTTCAGCGTATTTTAGAGTGTTTAAGCTTATCTTAAAAATTTGAAAAACTTTAACATTTTTTTACTAAAATTTGCGAGTTGACTGATAGAATATTTCTGTCAGGAGTGACTATTGGTAAAATTTAAGTTTTCGTTATTTCAACCTAAGGTCTTGGCTTTTCGCGTTTCAGAGTGTATTAAAGCGATCTAGCTATTAATTGTAAAATTGATTTCTTAAAAGATAGTCATTTTTACGCTGGGTGTTGGTAAATTTGTTAGAGTCCTGATTGCCCATACAAAACCAAACTTTTTTATTATTCAATATTTCAGTCTGGGAGTTCGGATTTACATGTTTTAGCGTATTTTAGAGTGTTTAAGCTTATCTTAAAAATTTGAAAAACTTTAACATTTTATACTAAAATTTGCGAATTGACTGATAGAATATTTCACTAAGTCACGAGTTTTTATTGTTGTACATGATAAATCCTAAACTTTAACTTAAAACCGTACAGCAGAGTGCCGACACCAGTGTGCACCCCACGACAGTCGCAAAGCGACTGACCGTACGGCTCCGGGTGCCCTATGTATAAGGAAAGTGGTGGGGGGAATTGCGATGACCTTGGGGACTTTAACAATTGTGACTATACGTAAAATTTCGTTGTTCATTATATCAACCTAAGGTCTTGGCTTTTCGCGTTTCAGAGTGTATTAAAGCGATCTAGCTATTAATTGTAAAATTGATTTCTTAAAAGATAGTCATTTTTACGCTGGGTGTTGGTAAATTTGTTAGAGTCCTGATTGCCCATACAAAACCAAACTTTTTTATTATTCAATATTTCAGTCTGGGATTTCGGATTTACATGTTTCAGCGTATTTTAGAGTGTTTAAGCTTATCTTAAAAATTTGAAAAACTTTAACATTTTTTACAGTTGACTGATAGAATATTTCTGTCAGGAGTGACTATAGGTAAAATTTAAGTTTTCGTTATTTCAACCTAAGGTCTTGGCTTTTCGCGTTTCAGAGTGTATTAAAGCGATCTAGCTATTAATTGAAAAATTGATTTCTTAAAAGATAGTCATTTTTACGCTGGGTGTTGGTAAATTTGTTAGAGTCCAGATTGCCCATACAAAACCAAACTTTTTTATTATTCAATATTTCAGTCTGGGATTTCGGATTTACATGTTTCAGCGTATTTTAGAGTGTTTAAGCTTATCTTAAAAATTTGAAAAACTTAAACATTTTATACTAAAATTTGCGAGTTGACTGATAGAATATTTCTATGTCAGGAGTGACTATAGGTAAAATTTAAGTTTTCGTTATTTCAACCTAAGGTCTTGGCTTTTCGCGTTTCAGAGTGTATTAAAGCGATCTAGCTATTAATTGTAAAATTGATTTCTTAAAAGATAGTCATTTTTACGCTGGGTGTTGGTAAATTTGTTAGAGTCCAGATTGCCCATACAAAACCAAACTTTTTTATTATTCAATATTTCAGTCTGGGATTTCGGATTTACATGTTTCAGCGTATTTTAGAGTGTTTAAGCTTATCTTAAAAATTTGAAAAACTTTAACATTTTATACTAAAATTTGCGAATTGACTGATAGAATATTTCAGTAAGTCACGAGTTTTTATTGTTGTACATGATAAATCCTAAACTTTAACTTAAAACCGTACAGCAGAGTGCCGACACCAGTGTGCACCCCACGACAGTCGCAAAGCGACTGACCGTACGGCTCCGGGTGCCCTATGTATAAGGAAAGTGGTGGGGGGAATTGCGATGACCTTGGGGACTTTAACAATTGTGACTATAGGTAAAACTTAAGTTTTCGTTATTTCAACCTAAGGTCTTGGCTTTTCGCGTTTCAGAGTGTATTAAAGCGATCTAGCTATTAATTGTAAAATTGATTTCTTAAAAGATAGTCATTTTTACGCTGGGTGTTGGTAAATTTGTTAAAGTCCTGATTGCCCATACAAAACCAAACTTTTTTATTATTCAATATTTCAGTCTGGGATTTCGGATTTACATGTTTCAGCGTATTTTAGAGTGTTTAAGCTTATCTTAAAAATTTGAAAAACTTTAACATTTTTTACAGTTGACTGATGGAGTATTTCTGTCAGGAGTGACTATAGGTAAAATTTAAGTTTTCGTTATTTCAACCTAAGGTCTTGGCTTTTCGCGTTTCAGAGTGTATTAAAGCGATCTAGCTATTAATTGAAAAATTGATTTCTTAAAAGATAGTCATTTTTACGCTGGGTGTTGGTAAATTTGTTAGAGTCCTGATTGCCCATACAAAACCAAACTTTTTTATTATTCAATATTTCAGTCTGGGATTTCGGATTTACATGTTTCAGCGTATTTTAGAGTGTTTAAGTTTATCTTAAAAATTTGAAAAACTTTAACATTTTTTACTAAAATTTGCGAGTTGACTGATAGAATATTTCTGTCAGGAGTGACTATAGGTAAAATTTAAGTTTTCGTTATTTCAACCTAAGGTCTTGGCTTTTCGCGTTTCAGAGTGTATTAAAGCGATCTAGCTATTAATTGTAAAATTGATTTCTTAAAAGATAGTCATTTTTACGCTGGGTGTTGGTAAATTTGTTAGAGTCCTGATTGCCCATACAAAACCAAACTTTTTTATTATTCAATATTTGAGTCTGGGAGTTCGGATTTACATGTTTCAGCGTATTTTAGAGTGTTTAAGCTTATCTTAAAAATTTGAAAAACTTTAACATTTTTTACAGTTGACTGATAGAATATTTCTGTCAGGAGTGACTATAGGTAAAATTTAAGTTTTCGTTATTTCAAACTAAGGTCTTGGCTTTTCGCGTTTCAGAGTGTATTAAAGCGATCTAGCTATTAATTGTAAAATTGATTTCTTAAAAGATAGTCATTTTTACGCTGGGTGTTGGTAAATTTGTTAGAGTCCTGATTGCTTATACAAAACCAAACTTTTTTATTATTCAATATTTCAGTCTGGGATTTCGGATTTACATGTTTCAGCGTATATTAGAATGTTTAAGCTTATCTTAAAAATTTGAAAAACTTTAACATTTTATACTAAAATTTGCGAGTTGACTGATAGAATATTTCTGTCAGGAGTGACTATAGGTAAAATTTAAGTTTTCGTTATTTCAACCTAAGGTCTTGGCTTTTGGCGTTTCAGAGTGTATTAAAGCGATCTAGCTATTAATTGTAAAATTGATTTCTTAAAAGATAGTCATTTTACGCTGGGTGTTGGTAAATTTGTTAGAGTCCTGATTGCCCATACAAAACCAAACTTTTTTATTATTCAATATTTCAGTCTGGGAGTTCGGATTTACATGTTTTAGCGTATTTTAGAGTGTTTAAGCTTATCTTAAAAATTTGAAAAACTTTAACATTTTATACTAAAATTTGCGAATTGACTGATAGAATATTTCACTAAGTCACGAGTTTTTATTGTTGTACATGATAAATCCTAAACTTTAACTTAAAACCGTACAGCAGAGTGCCGACACCAGTGTGCACCCCACGACAGTCGCAAAGCGACTGACCGTACGGCTCCGGGTGCCCTATGTATAAGGAAAGTGGTGGGGGGAATTGCGATGACCTTGGGGACTTTAACAATTGTGACTATACGTAAAATTTCGTTGTTCATTATATCAACCTAAGGTCTTGGCTTTTCGCGTTTCAGAGTGTATTAAAGCGATCTAGCTATTAATTGTAAAATTGATTTCTTAAAAGATAGTCATTTTTACGCTGGGTGTTGGTAAATTTGTTAGAGTCCTGATTGCCCATACAAAACCAAACTTTTTTATTATTCAATATTTCAGTCTGGGATTTCGGATTTACATGTTTCAGCGTATTTTAGAGTGTTTAAGCTTATCTTAAAAATTTGAAAAACTTTAACATTTTTTACAGTTGACTGATAGAATATTTCTGTCAGGAGTGACTATAGGTAAAATTTAAGTTTTCGTTATTTCAACCTAAGGTCTTGGCTTTTCGCGTTTCAGAGTGTATTAAAGCGATCTAGCTATTAATTGAAAAATTGATTTCTTAAAAGATAGTCATTTTTACGCTGGGTGTTGGTAAATTTGTTAGAGTCCAGATTGCCCATACAAAACCAAACTTTTTTATTATTCAATATTTCAGTCTGGGATTTCGGATTTACATGTTTCAGCGTATTTTAGAGTGTTTAAGCTTATCTTAAAAATTTGAAAAACTTAAACATTTTATACTAAAATTTGCGAGTTGACTGATAGAATATTTCTATGTCAGGAGTGACTATAGGTAAAATTTAAGTTTTCGTTATTTCAACCTAAGGTCTTGGCTTTTCGCGTTTCAGAGTGTATTAAAGCGATCTAGCTATTAATTGTAAAATTGATTTCTTAAAAGATAGTCATTTTTACGCTGGGTGTTGGTAAATTTGTTAGAGTCCAGATTGCCCATACAAAACCAAACTTTTTTATTATTCAATATTTCAGTCTGGGATTTCGGATTTACATGTTTCAGCGTATTTTAGAGTGTTTAAGCTTATCTTAAAAATTTGAAAAACTTTAACATTTTATACTAAAATTTGCGAATTGACTGATAGAATATTTCAGTAAGTCACGAGTTTTTATTGTTGTACATGATAAATCCTAAACTTTAACTTAAAACCGTACAGCAGAGTGCCGACACCAGTGTGCACCCCACG
>CM061533.1:33010334-33043773 GCA_030545055.2 Neoaliturus tenellus
AGAGGTGGTATCCATATTTTTGTGACAGGGGCAGTGTGTGTGACAAGAAACGAACTTGACGCCCGCGCATCACTGAAGTCACGGTGGTTTATGGGCGTGATCGCCCGACTAAATTGCCTCCTCGGTCACCAGACTTCACTCCTCTGGACTTTTTTATGTGGGGGTTTGACAAAGACGTAGTGTGTTCTACCCCAGTTCTTTATTTAGAGTTACTATAAGAGAGAATAAGAAATTCAGTGCAGTCTGATACTCATTAAATGGTAACCAAAGTATGGGAAAAAAGAAAAAAGTCGCCTCGAATATTTACAGGCAACCCAAGGCGACACATAGAATTTTTATTGAGTTTCAAAATATGTAAATAAAACTTAAGAAGTCACTTGTTAAAACTGTAAATAAAACATTATTCTACCAACATTTGTTTTCGTGCTATTCGATTTCTTTATCAGGGCAAGACTTTATGAACACCCGGTATTTTCCGTATGACATGGTCTAGTGTTCTACACGTTGACAGAGACATGTCCCAGCAGTACATGAGTTTCAGGAGACTTTGAAGGCTTGTTTGTACAAACATATAGTATTACTTACGTCTAAAACGTGATATACAAGCACAGTTAGCGGTTACAATTTTTTTAAACATGTAAGCTAACTTTTCTACAATTTTGCGTTAAAAAAAATCATTGATAAACAAATTATTTTTTATATTGTAAGGTGATATTTGAAAATTATTATTCACATTGTAGGGCGATTAGAGCAGGTTTAAAAATTTTATGGAAATTTATTTATTTTTCCTTTTTATATTGATTTGTAATTTGGTTTTCTCTTTTCTTTGATTTAATAGTAATGATAAGTTTCAGTAATTTTATTGTAAAATTAAATGTTTCAATCAATATTAAATGTTTTCAAAATGCCACCGAATAATTTTTTCTCGTGAAAAGAATTATGTTATAAACCAACAGAACTAACTTAATTGTCTCCATAAGAAACTTAATGAAATCGTTTAAAACATTAGTTTAGTGTAAGCTACTCATTTATTTTGTATATAAAAAAAAACACACACACACACAACCTATAGAACATTTTACATAATAAACCATTTGGAGTCACTTTTAAGAGAAGATATTGAGGTAAACATTTGAGTAATTATCAGATTGTAACTACACAGGTGTACAGCATTTGTTGGTTTATTTGAATACTATTTCATTAAAACCTATGTTTCACCGTCAAAGAGCCCGTACCGTGTGTGTTATAACAGTGTTCTCGCCATTATGGTAAACTGTCCCACTTATCACTTAACACGCCGCCAATGCCTCCCCTGGTAACGAGGCCTGGTATTGTTTACATTGTTATAGCTAAATGTAATTTTAGTTATTTCACATGACCTCTGGTTGCTTCTGTCGACGAGTTAAATCTTACTAATTGATACAATTTTTCATCATTGTCTCTATATTAAAATTGAAATGATTAATTTAAATTATACTTAGTTCATAACTCACATTATTCTTCAATAAGGATTTCTTACTTTAGGCTGTAATATTCAAATACTAATGTGCTTTTTATACTATGTTGTTTAATCTGAAATAATTTATGTAAAAAGTTACTTTTACTTTTTTTAAAGTCACTGTTACTTTTTGTAGTTGTAATTTAAAAGGAGAGTAGACTGTTTCATGTTATTAAATTATTGAAACCCTAAAATAAATCAAAGGATTCTTTAGTCTATGTTTTCACCATTAATAGTTATTTTGATATTTTTTGTTGAAATTGTATTTTCTTTTTAGTTTATAGGGTATCTTTAATTTATTTCGTTTGTTTATCGTCTGGCTTTTTTAGCCAGATACCAAGTATTATGAATACGAAAGTAAATTCTGTGCTGAAGAGCAAATGAGTATTTAATGAGTATGTAAAAACTAATCTCCAAATTAAGAATATTGATCTTTAACCTGGATAGAGCTTAATCCAGGTCGCTATCTGTTCGGGTTTTATTAGGCTATTTTATGTAAGTTTGTGGGAATTATAAAAAAATTGTACTTTCAATCGAATTTTTTTTCGTAATTGAAATTTCATCATCATAAAACATTGAGAGTGATAACGTATACTCATAAAATCGCCTTGTCATCAGATAGTAAAGGCAGGATCAGATGGCCTTGTTGCACGTGAGGTATCATACTTCGATGCTTTCACGGGAAAACGTAACTTCTCTTTTAGTTTACAAGCTGTGACCGGGTCTAAAAACCAGGTCCCAGGATTATTTGTTGTCATTCAAAGTTTTCGGATGAAAGAAGACCCCGTAACTGGAGAATGTATAGACTATGTAGGGTTGAGACCCATAGATCAGGATTTTATAAGTGAAAATTTGAACATTAACTTGAATAATCCGACACCCTTTTTGAAATTCTGCGGTGATAAGAAAGCCTAACGAGATGGAAACCTGGAGGGTACGCAATTGAAAGATCTCGCGTTGACCGACTTTATCGGTGAAAATCTTGCCATCGAGATTAAAAATTTTATAAGTAGAATTCATGTCCTCCATTTAGTTAGAATTTCTCTTCACACCATACTTAACTTGCAAGAATATGTGGAGCAAATACTACAAGGATTGTGGTCAAGAAAAGTGTATAAAAAGCTGTATTTTAATGACGAATGGTTAAAAAGTCCATTCCTGAACCGTCCGCATGAAGAAGGGTGTGCAAATAGTACCACAGGCAGAGATCGCAGCTTCCCTGAGTTGCAGAAGCTCACATTGACCATGGTGACGCCAATCTTCTATTCCTTTTTCCTGTTCCTACAGCCACGCGCCGCGCCGTAAGCGCTAGGCAGTGCCGATGCGGACGAGCGGAAGACAATTCGGCCTGAGGCCCCATCCCTCACAAGGAGGTGGTGAAGTCAGTAGTATTTTAGTATAAATACATGACATTGTGAAACAAAATAATTTCATGGTATAAGGCCATGAATTTAATGCATTTATTGGGAGAGGCCTGTTGTTGCAGATCCAGCGAATGACTGCCGTACCCGCACGGCACCTCTCGCCTGGTACGCCATTATAGTGACAGGACCTTGCTGAAGTCAACATGCCTCGAGCAGTTCATTAGGTTCGGGAGATGTCAACAGTTTGTTGACAGAAACATAAAACGTTATAACTGTCAACGTCATACTCAGGATGAAGTTTGGAGATAGCCTACTACGGTTTAGAAATGGGAAAAAAGAGAAATTATTGAAATTATTTTTGAATTAAGTTATTTTCTTTTTATTTGATTCCAATTTGATTTTCCCAGAGTTATTACGTATATCAAAAATACATAAAGGTTCATTTTGTGAGAGGAAGCTCATTTAATATAAAATTATATCTATTATAATTTCAACTGAATGTTTCAATATAACTGTGAATGTAATAAAAAAGTAAGGTACATTTAATAAACACAGAAGAAAAGGTAAAATACCACGTCAAAATATTAATAATACTCTAAAAAAAGCTCCGTTTGTCCGGGCAAAGTTTTTTTTTCGCTCCAAGGATTTTTTATTTTTTTATTGAATATGGGGGTTTTGGCCACCAGAAATCGATTGGAGCTGGTCCCGTAGCTGGGAAAAATCCGGTTTTCGCGCTAGAGCCCTTCATGGAGATTTTTTAATTGAACAAAAATCAGCTGATAACTGTAGATAGAATAAACCAATGTGTTACATCTTTAACCTGTAAGGAAAATCATACCAAAGTGCAGCAAACCTTCCGCGATTGAGCGGAGAGAACGAGCTTTGTGTGAGAAAATAAAGTAATAATTTTACCGAGCTTAAGCTCGGTCCTCCTGGTACTATCTAAAACACAAATGATGACTTGAACATATTTAATAAGAATTCGCTTTGTTTTTTAAAACATTTAAGAGCGAGACACGTACCAGATGTAGTTTGGTATTCAATAACTCAACTTCCATGACACGTTCTTCTGAAACTGTTCGGATAAACTCACTCAATTTTCTAGAGCCTTATCTAACTGCAAGTGACAATAACACGTTTTTCTTCTTTTTGTAAAATTGTTGTTGGGTGTTACAATTAGTGTATATGACGTAAAATAAATAATCAAACCTTCATGAGGAACTATATGTAAATATGATCGTCTTGAGGGTGACAATCTAGAGCTCTGAACTTATTGCTATGAAGTGCTTATTGTATCAATTTAAGAGTAGTTTTATATTGGTATTAATAATGAACCTCAGGCAGGGTTTTTTTCAGTCAGTTAAAAGAATTTGTTTTTTGCAAGAGTACAACATAAATCTAGTATTTAAATTGATATTGATATAATTTATATAAATTGCTAGTTGTAGAATCGTAGGAATAAAATTATTCTGAGAACTAAAACAAAAATAATTTATATGTCAAATGGATAGTTATTTTTATAATATTAGAAAGTGTGTTTTTTACAATTCAATAATATAAAAATACAAATATCAATAGTTGGTTTGTATCGTGGATAAACCTAGACTTATCACTTCTGTAATACTTCATAGCAATTTATAAGTACTTTTACTTCTTTTGATATGTTTTAAGTAGAAATGTTTTATCATCTATTTTAATAATACATACATACAATTTTGCTCCATAGAAAAATCATGTTACTTCATTCAACTTTTTAGTAAATAAAAATGATCATTTTATTCGTTAGAGTAATCTATTTATAATTCACAGATAGTTTTGTAATATAATTTGAGTGTTTTTATTATGCTGAGGAGTTGCATTTTGCCATTGTTAAATGGAACAGTTACTTTTGACACAGGATATTTTTGTTTTGTTTTTATCGAATAAAAGTGGAAAATTTGTGTTGAGAGTTTTTTAAACGTGGATTTCATGGAACCTTTTAAACTATGATATAAATGCCCTTTGTCAAAATGCTCCTTTGACTTAAGTAAAATAATTTACTTTTTTAGAAGTGATTAAAATTATTTATGTATAACAGTGCACGTATTTAAACATTGTTATTGATATAATCTAAGACAGTAATTTATATTGCCTAATGGTATATTAGTTTAAACTTGCATAATATGCAATATATATGAACCAAATCATAAATGAAGGGGACGAAGAATGCAAAAAGTACAACTAAGTCTGGCGTTTAGTCTCAGTCCAGCATGGAATAGAAAGGTTTGAGAGAAATATAATATTTCATTATGGTTCTACTTCAAAGTATTAAGTTTTATGAAGAGCTCAAATATTAAGGTAATAAGTAAATTAAGAAGTAAGGGAAATAAAAAAAAAAATTACTAACCTGACAAAAATTATAAAAAATTACACCTAATATAAAATTAGCTTATCTTTACTTTTCCCATGGTATTTGTACACTTTTTTATCATCCTCCCTGTGGGTATGACACGAACCTCGTCGGTTCGGTTTTTGTAATCAACCACCACAGTAGCAGATGGGGGATTAATTGATTTGGTTTCTGGTTGGTCATAGACACAAATTATTATTTCATGGTTATACGATGAAAATGATTGAAATATGTTCTATCAACTTAAAACACTGATCTTTGTAAACATTTTAAACAAATCAAGGTATTTATTTTCAAGGTATTTTATTTTCACGCAGCTCTTAAAAAAAGTCTTATAAGTAATATATTCGACAAAAATCTACAGTGAGACATTGGTTTGTTCCGGATAGATAAGTTCATACATACACATGTTGTACATAAAAGAATAAAGTAGGCTACTTCTTACTCACTGTTCAGCGTTTCCAAAGTATTGTTCATTGTGGATCGTTTCCGTCATTAAAAAAATGCAATTCTTTAAATCGCTTTATTGAAAAAAAAAAAACATATAATTTGAGTGGTGGTATATAGTTTTTCCGTATGTGTATATAATAAATTCACCCCATATTATTGAAAACATGTACAAATAAAACACTACATTGAAAATTATTTATACTTTTGGTCATATCTTTAAAAAAATAAAATTTTTACTATATTGAGAATAAATTGTTGCACAAACTTAAATTACATAAAATATTTTAGAAAATGGATTTTATTACGATTTAAAATTTAAATAAGTAATGTTTTGGTTTGGAATAATGCAACAAGATTTTTTTCTGAGTCCCCACATGCAACATTATGCACCATCTCAGATTAATCAGTTAATGCAAACTCATCTTATTAGTTCTAGGATCTATTGTTTGTTTTTATTACTTGGGATAAAAATTTCTGCATATACTTCGCTAAAAATTGAGTGTTATAAATAAACAATATTGAATAGTAATTATTAATTAGCCTCCTCATCTTTAATTACACTTTATTCCATTAATTAACTGGAAGATTATCTTTACATGTTAAATTCAATTCGGTACAATCACGAACACTAGACACATTTCTATTTTGATTTTATTATTCAGTTTCATTTTATAGTCAATGTTAAAAGTTTATGCTATGATACGTTAAAGTATGGTGCCGTAATCCTACTTACTGTGATGTTTAGTGCGTTTGTATACCTGAAACATAAAAGACATAATTATTTTACACTTTATTACCTTTATTGTAAACTTTTTATCCCTAAATTAGGTTTAAAATGGAAATTTTTACAAATTTATATTGTTTATAATTATAATTAAACATTTATATTGTCTACATATATCTTAAAATCTATATAATGTGCTTAAAACACATATCAATGGTTAATTTGGAAAAGAAAGACAATTTAGAAAAAATATGTAAAATAAATCCTAATAAATTTTAAAAGTGAAATGATTTTCTTTCCGGTAGTAACATTTTGACGATTTTAGCTGAAATTATCACCAGACAGAAATCTTGCCTCTTTTCATAAGGTATTATGTAATTTTATTCATTGATTCCTCATAGAACTTGATGTTTTCAAGCTTACGAATTAAACTAATTCTTAGGCCAAAAGTCTAATTTTGTCATAGTTTCTAAAACTATAGTAAAATTTTAAGCCTTAATAATAAATTACAAACAAATTTTCATAAAATATGACAAATCATTTATAGCATGACCTAAAATACCAACGTCGTCTCTTCAGGATAATTTACGTAAACCTCAACCATTACCATAGAGATTGGGTTGTTCTCAGCCCAACGCGAATGATAACACGCTTCATGCATTAGCTGGCCCAACTCTTACTTTCAATCAACCTTTTTATTTTAAGCTAGATTGTTATTCAATGAATATTTCTAATCCAGTTTATTTCCTCCACGTGCATAATTATTCATTTAATCTCCAGCTTTACTTGTTAGATAGGCAGATTACTCACAGCGTTCAATTACATGAGTTAGATTTAAATTCAGTCTAACTAGAGTGAAATAACAAAACACATACAATTAAAAATGTAAATTCATGTTTAAGGTCCTTCATATCTCATCAACATTGTGGAATAGACTGGGTCCCTTGGTCCACCGATTAAAACGAACAAAATTATTCACAATTTCAATATAATGCATATATAATGGAAACCCTGACCACCATAAAATGTGGGGATGGAATTATTATTCAAATCATTGATTCGTCAATACGATTTACCTTTTTTATTTCACAGCAGGAAAGCAGTGGAATCAAGATAAACTTATTTCACGGAATCTATAAAACAATTGGGGAGTTCTAAGCATAATCACAAACTATGTGAGTTTTTCAGGAACAAAAATATGTGCTGAGCGTTTGTCTTCAGTCACAGCTGTTACTACCGTTTAGCCAATAGTCCAGGCTCTAAACAGGTTAAGCATGCACAGAAAGTCTAACGAATTTTGATTTTTTTATTACTGTTGGGGACAATAAGTAGATGTAAAAAAATCGATGTTGCCACATTTCCAGCGTGGGCATAACAAGGGGAATCCACCCTAGAGGAAGTCGTAGAGGAAACTGTACTGGCCTATCAGCCTCTATCTAGAGCCAGGACTACAAGATAAGCTGACTTTTTCATAAAAGGTTTTTTTAATGTCGTCAACTCGGTTTAGTTGTATAATTGTTTAATTAACCACTTTTTCAATGGCTGTCATAGAGTTGTATTGTATGTTTCTAACGTATTCCTAACTACTTCTGAACTTTTCCTGATGTACCAACAATTTTTTATCAATATTTACAGAATCAAATGCAAAGTTTAAGCACTTAGTTTTAATGTAAGTTAAACAAATAAGTGTTTTAACCAATTTTACATAAATACAGTGATTGTTCAAATACTTTCGGATTTAACGTTTTTAATGTAAACACCAAAGCTGTCCCATAATAAGCTAACTATTGTGCATAATTTTAATGATTATAAAACAAATTAATACGTTTTTGATAACCATTTTATTGTCTCAGATTGATGACTGTTTGGTATTTGTAGTTCAGAGGTTTTAAATAATAAGTAGTGTGTATAAATATAATACATATTACAGGGTGTCAATTACATTATTGAATTTTTCAAGTATCATTAACTATATGAATCCACAGAGAGGTAAGGTAAGTCTTTTAAAAATAATTCACATCGAAATTACTTAATTATAAACGTTCTTATTAGCACATTATTGCAATAATAAAGTATTTATATTGTTATTAAGTATTTAGTAATAGTAAATTCTATATTGGTGTATAAAACCATTCATTAAAAACTACTTTATAAAGTATTTAAATTGTATGGACCGTGCAAAAACATTTATTTTACAAATTATTAAAATGGATTATTTGTATTAAGGATTGGTTTAGATGCCCCTTCAGATTTTCTCACTATATCCTTTTATATCTATTGTCTTATTTGTGATGTTGAATTATTCCGGGTTAATTATAAAGGTATAAAATAACTATAAAGACCTGCTTGTCATTCTAGGTATGTTATTGCATAAAAACAATCAAAATATGCATTGGCTTAAAAATGTAAGTAACTCTTTAAATTGGTTTATAAATGAAAAATAATTAGGTACGTTTATAAGAAAATAATGCTTACGTTTGCAAAAAAAAAAAAATAAAAAAAAAAACAAACAATTACTTATATGATACTAAAAAAGAAAGTGTTTAATGCGTTCTAGAAAAGAATCAGGGATTACAAGGTGATCACTTGCAACAGTGGAAAATTCTAGAGTTTTGTCACAAATATCCTTATCACAGTTAAATCTCAATAGACAGCTTAGAACACTTCTTATTTTATGTATAAAAAATTAAAACATCATTTGGCTTCATAGAGGAGTAAAATTTTTACGTGTTTGGTTCTATGTGTATTTACAAAATAAATATGTTTTCCTTTTATTTATTAATACTGTACGAGTCTAGATCGGTAGATAATTTAAATCATGTGTAGTTACGATAATATAGTACAATATTGTTTTATTTACATTTGATTATAAATAAGTTAAGCCTAAAATTTAAAAAAATAATGCATTACAAATATAATATATTTGTATAATATATATAATATATGTAATATATAATATACAGGGTGTCCCTGAACTCTCTACCAACTTTTTCAGGTATTATTCCTGGGCCATAGACAAGTCAAAATATCATATTCAAAATTTCAAAAACTCAAAAGTTACTCCTATAGCCGCCATTTCGTTTTTTACACAAAATAATTTTTATTTCCGTAATGTATCATTGTATTAAGTTAATATTTGGCATGCACCTTCATCATAGAAATACCCATTTTCAAGAAAAAAATTATTTTTTTCCAATGTAAATTTTCAAAATTACAATTAATTTAATTTAAATTAATTAATTAAATTAAATTAATTTTTGTAATTGTCACAAAACTGTTATTGTTTTTTTTTTTTTAGATCTCTATTTTTCTTGTTATTGTTCATGCTATGCTTAGTTTATAGGTTTGCTATTGAGCTGTATCATTGTTTTCAATTGTAGCCATCTGAAATTAGATAAAATATATTGTTATAAAATGGTGATTTGTACCGTTGGAAGTAAATAAATAAATAAATAAATAAATAAATAAATAAAATGGCGGCCATTTTAAAATTTTAAACTAAAATATCTCAAAACCGGTAAATTTAATAAAAATTTTACTATACACAAAAAAGTTGGCAAATTTAATCATCTAACCAATGGTACCAAGTTTGTAAGGATCTGACAGCAAACAACGGAGTTATTGAGATTTTTCAATTAAAATTACTATAATTTGCATTAATTACAATGCAAAATCAATGTTTTTATGAAGGAAAATCTCAATAACACCGTTATTTGTTGTCAGATCCTTACAAACTTGGCACCATTGGTTAGATAATTAAATTTGTCAACTTTTTTGTGTTTAGTAAAATTTTTATAAAATTTACCGGTTTTGAGATATTTTAGTTTAAAATTTTAAAATGGCCGCCATTTTGAAAATACACATTGGAAAAAATAGCTTTTTTCTTGAAAATGGGTATTGCTATGATGAAGGTGCATGCCAAATATTAACTTAATACAATGATCCATTACGGAAATAAAAATTATTTTGTGTAAAAACAAAATGGCGGCTATACGAGTAACTTTTGAGTTTTCGAAATTTTGAATATGATATTTTGACTTGTCTGTGGCCCAGGAATAATACCTGAAAAAGTTGGTGGAGAGTTCAGGGACACCCTGTATAATATATAATATATATAATATATAATATATATATATAATATATAATATATATATAATATATAATATATTATTTTTTTGAAAATATTTATTTACAAACTTTGCGTTAACATTGAAATCTGACTTTTCTAATTTCAATTCAAAATGTTAAATGACTATAATGTTAGCACTTGAACTAACATTAGATACGTAGTATAAATTGTGTTGATAATAAAACGGAGATTGTGTAAATTGTTCTAATACTGAAACACTGTATGCCCTACTGTTATACTTGTGTATAGTCAACATAGTTGCGGGTAGTGACTTGAGAGGGGATATGCCACATTAAAGTCATTTGCAGTAGACCGTCGCATAGACAAAGCTGTTCTCTCCATTTAGCTAACCACTTAAGATGTAAATGTACCCTAACGTCTATCTACCTTCATCAAACTTTAGTAATGTTACCATCATTAGTAATTGTCTACATAGATAACTTCGTTACAACTAAGATAAAAATACATTTTTCCATGCGTAGTTGAAACAACCTTTTAAAAAAGTATTTTTACATTTCAAAAAAATACTTCACTACGTTTTCATCTAGAAATCAAGCAAATTCCTCTAGATTAATGAATTAAAGGAAGTGTTCTCTATAACAAATGTATTTCTTAGTTTACACATCCGTAAATATTAGTTCATTTTTTATTATCCTATCACATATACTAACAAACATACGGATAGCAAAGGATTATTTTTTCATGTCCTTAGATTATGAGGCTCCTGGTACAGTGGTGTTGACAGGATATGAAACTAGACCATTTCTATTAAACCTCGTGTAATTCAAACGCCATCTACACAAATAAAAAGTTTTTTTTTTATTTTAAGTTAAAAAATAATATTTTTTTAAGTTTACTCTACTTTATCCAGTTTAAAACTATATTGTAAGCAGACGTGAGCTACATTTTTTATATTTTGCTAATTCAATGTTAATTTACGTAACATTCATAATAACCAATTTATACAGAAAATTTTTGTTAAGATTAGGTTTAGTTTGTTATCTTTTATACAGGTGTACAGTTGAAAAAAATTATATTTGTACTCTTTTACTAGACACAACATCTAAACACACCTAACTAATAACTATTGAAAAGAACACGAGTTTACGAGGCTTATACGTTGCTGCCTTCGCATTTTCTGGTAGAATGTATTCGACATGAACACCAAAGCTGTCTCATAAAACTAACTATTGTACTCTATTTTAATCAATATAGATAACATTGGTAAGTTTTTGATACCCATATTGCAGTCTTGGAAAATAACTTAGTAGTCTAAAAGTAGATTTTTTATGTAGTACTATGAAATGTGTGCAACTAATAGTATTAAGATCGAGAAAGATTGTCATAGACAGGTTTGAACCAGCATTTATCCTTACTTGGCTAGTACAAGTTGCGACAGCAAAGATCAACAAGAAACTGTGCAGTTGTACCTGTGAAGAGAGGCCAGGGTTAACATAATAGCGGGGACACGACTACAACTACCCGACAATGTAACCCTAATGTTCAAGCTTTATGTTAGTTAAGATCTGCTTTTTGAGTTTACATCCTATGGTTAGTGTTAACAAATATTTTTTTCAATAAATTCAGTAAAAATTTATTTTAATTTTAATTGCAAAAATTTCAAATATTTGTTTTAAAAGTAACTTATAATAATTGTTTTAATTAATTTAGTATAAATTGGTAGATGGTTTGTATTTCAGGATGAATCTGTAGAATAATCGTCATTCCATTAATCAAATCATAAAAAATAAAAAATAAATTGTTTTTGTTTTACAGTATTGAAATATCATGATATTTCGATACTGCAGTAACAAATTGAAGAAATAAAATTAATACCACCCATACTATAAAGATTCCATGCAACTTTTTGACTGTGTTCATCCATAGCACTCATTACATCTATTTTTATTAACTGCAACAAATATTAATAGCCATTAATACATTTTTTAATACTTTTGAAGATTTTTTAGAGAAATGTGAACCTCTAAACATAGGCCTATTATTGAAATAAACAATTATATAAACAAATAATAATATATTTACATATCTGAGGTAGACAAGTGTTTATCCCATTAAATGAGTGTGCCTGTTAATAAATTTTCTAATTTTTTAAATTGTCTCTCTTATTTTTGTACAAACTTATTTTCCTCCTGACATGGTTTTGGGTACTGCCCTCAGGACGACCCAGCAGTTCATGAGTTTCGAGAGACTTCGAAGGATTGTCTGTATAGACATATGACATTACTAACGTCTAAAACGTCATATGAAAGGACAGTTAGTGGCTTACAATTAATTGTGGTATAAAATGAAATGTCTACAATTTAAAACAAAAAAGTTTGAAATCATTGATAAAAAATTTATTTATTTATTATTCTGAGGTGACTTTTTAAAATTACTCAAGTACATTGTGGGGCGATTTGAGGAGATTTTAAAATTAAATAAATTTTATTTATTTTTGTTTATAATTTGGTTTTCGCCTTTCTTTAATTTCAGAACTATTTGGAGTTATATTAATTTTTAACTGAAAATAAAATGTTTAATTAATATTAATATTGAAATGTTTTTACAATACAACCAAAAGTTTTTATGTATCGAAACAAACTTTTATTATAAACCAATATAAAGGAATTCACTTGAAATTTAGAGATATTTAACTCTCAAAATAATGGTTATTCCCTCTTTAGAAGATGATCACGTGATAATTTAGCAATTGTCAGATTATTGCCACACTGGAATACAACAATTATAGGTTAATTTGTATACATGTTGCCTAGAGTGCAATGGTGTAAAGTTGGATTTAGACTTTTTCTGTTAACTATTTAATCAAAACCTGTTTTCCTGTTAAAGAGCCCGTGCCGTGCGTGTTATAACAGTGTTCTCGCCATTATTGTAAACTGTCCCACTTATCACTAAACACGCCTCCATTGCCTCTCCTGGTAACGAGGCCTGGTATTGTTTACGTTGTTATAACAACACGCGATAATTTAACATCATCTCTGGGATTTTTCGACAAATAAAATCTTACCAAGTAATCAAACTTTTCATCGTGGTCTCAATAATACAATTTCAATGATAACTTTCAATTAAATTTAATTTATAGCTGTAGTTATTCGTCGATAAGGGTTTTTTATAGACAATCATTCAGTACCACAATATCTGAGAATCGTTAACAACATTTCTCTAAAATCTGACTAATGAGAATATTTCATTTATCACGATAAACAACACACACTTCATTAAGGAGGTGAGTAGCTTGGTTTAAATAATGTTAATCACAAAAACATAAATTTTTTAAGTAGTCTTTTAAGTCGTTATAGACCGATTGTGCTTATAACAGATATTTTTGTTATGTACACTTCTATTTATATTATTAACATTTTTTGTTCATTTTTGGTGGACTCGATCTGCCAAAAGATCTTGGAGGATGATGGATGCTGGGATTGTTTGTCACAGTGCGTCCGGGGCAATCTCCTTAGAAAAAAAAACTTATCTTGACCGCTATGCGGCTTAGATCCAATGCCAGTGCGGCTTGCCAAGGAGTGAGCCCAATGGGCTTAGGCTAATTTAGGCCTAGCCTGATGTTAAGGGACAGACAACTCCAGGCTAAATTCCTAAAGAGTAGAGGAGGCTTTTTAGTGGGTATACCCATTTTTAGGAGAGTCCCACACAACAGACTGAACCCCTGTGTGCATAAACTTTCCTGAGAGTTTTCCTGACTCTCCCTGAAAAATAATAATAATAATAAAATAAAGAAAAGATACTGATTAAACAGAACATGCTTGATATCTTTTTACTAACCAATAACCTGCCCATTAAAATATAATATTTCATCATACAATCCATGACATGGACTGGCCGTCTTATGTCTCATTTATATTCGACTAAGTTTTATATTCATCAGTAATAAATTTAATATTATAAATCTAACACAATCAATAAATGTAGTAATAAAATACACCTATATTGTTATGGGATGTTTAAAATATAATAGTATAAGTTAGCGATTTGTTACAACACATTGTGTCTCTTTAAAGTATAATAACAATTATAAATTTGTTCCTGTATTCTTTGTTAAACGTAGAATAATAAAACTATAAACATGACAAATTAAAAAATATATATATCATAATGAAAAACATTTTCAAATAAAATAAATAAAACCCCTCTTAAAAATTAAAAAGGAATACGAAAGTAAAAGGAGATAATATTTATAGTACGGAGAGGACTTTCTGAACCAGAGTGCATCGAAAAGCTATCTGTATGTAAATCCAACCATAAAAGACCCGGTTAAAGGTTCAAGAAGGTAAGGTATGGATCATAAATTTATGGAATTGATCCATTTTTTCACGTGATGCCTTATCGAATCCTTAACGGAATTAAACATAATTTTTTAGATGAACTTTAATATAGTATTACATGTTTAACCTAAAGAAAGTGTAATTTTTTTCAACAAATCTAAAATGTTATCTAAATTAAAAAAAAAAAAAATTATTGCATGAAATGGTGTATAGTTATAATAATTTGTTTCAAGACTAATACAGTTACTTAACCAATCCCAGTTTGACTTACTATATAACATACTATTTTTACACTAAGTTATAACAGAAATTGAAATATTTTTTTTTCTTTATTAGCGAATTTCCCATAGTTAATAAGCTATTACCGTAGGTCTCATGGTAAGACCTAAGCCCGGGATCATGTTACTTTTTCGTTTTTAGGTGCCCAGAGACCAAATATAATAGTCATTAAAAATTTTATATATATATATATATATATATATATATATATATATATATATATGTATGTGTCCCTAGGCACGATAACTCTCGTAAAAACGGTCCGATCGACACCAAATTTGGTAGAGATGTGTAATCCTACGTTTATTCGGATGAGTTCGTAAACCAGACATATCGACCTACTGGAAGGGGTAGTTTTGGGGGGTTTTGTACCCCAAAATTGGGTTTTTTGCATTTTTCATATGTAAATTTTAAAAATTTTAAATTTTTATTTTGACCATTAGATTTAACTAAAAAAAACACACAATTTAGTATTTTGAAGCTTTGCTCTATCTACATTGGTTACCGAGATATTACAAAGTCTAATGACAGTACATTGTATTTTGAGGCTCCAATGTTAATCTTTTGGAGAATAGGGATGTGTTAATATTTCACTTATTAACCAATATTTTTTTATGAAACTTGGTATTCAGCTTCATTTGGTTGAGATTCATCCATTTATGGTAAAAAATCTTGGTTTTTGCGCTTATCATGGCAGCAAACCTGCATACTCTTTTCCCATGTTAATTATATGGAGAATAGGAAACTCCTTTAGCAATGGACAGATATTGATAAAACTTAGTACAGGGCTTCATATGGTCGCAAAAAATTTTTTATAATAAAAACCTACTTTTAGTGTTCCCCATGGCAGCATACCTGCATACTCTCCCTATATTTATCATAAGGAGAATAGCCATTTATTTCCCTATTTATGAGCATTTGATTTTATTTGGTTTACAGTTTTATGTGGTCAAAATTAATATTACTAATTTGGAATTCGCTGAGTACGCAGGTCTGCTGCGACGGGGAGTATTTTCAGAAACAAGTATATTTAAAATGCAATGAAAAATAAAAGAGACTACCACAGTGACACCTAAAATTTTATTTTTCCTTTACAATACAAATTATTTTACTTCAAAGTCTTGTCAATTATCATAATACTTGTTGACTACCACTTATACTTCACACTCCTCATTCGATGACCAACGTTAACAGGGTCGTCAGGACGGGTTATGTCACCTCCAAGCATTACCATACAGATTGGGCTGTCCTCTGTCTAACACGAATGCCTTCGAACGCATTACTTGGCTCACCTCAGCTTTTCATTATTCAATCTCATTAAAGACCTCAAGGAAGCTTTTTCATCGCCAACATTTTTCATTATCTTATACTATTTTGTACATTATAGTATTTCAATGATTTCGTATTGTCTTTAGATCACTAAGGGCAAAGTTTTCTCCTTATTTCTTTCACTGTATTTATTATGGACACACCCAAATGTTTACGTCATATGGAACCCATTGATACTAGAATACTCTGCGATAGGTAATAACTAGATCTGATTTCAAGGGAAAAGAAACAAGTACGTCACATCTATTTGACAGTTGCTATGAGCTGAAGCACTGAACAGCTGCTTATTTGTTATTTGTTATTGATGTTACCTACTTTACTTTATTATATTCTAGATTCCTTGTATGGAACCTAATTGTTCTTATGCCACTAAGAGAGTTTTTACCTTGCATAAAGTAACCATAAGATTTATATGTAGCGTTCAATACCAAAACCATTACAAACCAATCGTATTCACTGTTATAAGTAATCGACTCCAAAGTTTTAAATTGCTTTTGTTGCAATGCTGTTGTTGTAATTTATTCGCAGTTATGTTTTGTTCTTGCATATTGTGTATAATATCAATAATCCATTCACTCATACTCATCATTTGCATGTTTGTAACAATTCTGTACCACTTTCATCTATTTATTGTATAGCTTCTTTGTCTTGTTCGCATCCACCATGTCCAATGTAACAAATTACTGTAAAATATTTGTGTTTTTTTTTAAATAGTTTTAAGCATCTCATGTAAATTGGTGTTTGCCGTGGAAATAATAATAGATAAATAATAAATAAATAAATAAGTAAATTGCTCTTGAAATACTTACCTTACTATTATTCTTCCAATATTTATATTAACATGTTTGTTTTTTGTCAAGGTCAATCTTCCAATAATAATATAAAAAAAATTACGTTCACAAGCTGTACAAGGTATAAAAGTAATATTTCCATGTCCTGTTGCATGTTTCCAGCCTCTAAAAAGAGCTATCGAGGCATAAAAATGTATAATGATTTCCCTGATAAAATAAGAAACTTGCCTAGAGCTAAGTTTCAGTATTTCATGTTAACATCGTTTACAAAAGCCTGCTTGTACAAACCTGAAGAGTTTTTTGAGGTAAGTTATTTATGTACAAGACTTGCCTAGTAGTTTGATTTTTTACGATTAACTTGAACATCGTGTGCTTCAATTGACGATAAACATTTCATATCATTCCATTCTATTGCACAAAATCATTTGTTTGTTTTTATATTCAAATCAACAATTTCTCTCATACAACAATGCAATTACAGGATTAGTAGTTTTGTTATCTTAAAGATAGTTGTTAATGCAACTATGATTTAAGATGTTTTCTCTGTAACAAGAGCTGCCTTATATTGATGATTACATTAATTTTTAAATCAATAAGAATATTTTATTATATTTCATTATATTCCACAGGTATTTTACAATGGATTTGTAATCAATTTGACATTCTACGACACTTTTATTCTTGGACTTTTCAAAATAACATTCCATATATTTAAAGGATTTAAAAATTGTTCTAATGTTATTATTATAGGGAAATAACTACAAAATTTTTATTTGCAACAAAATAACGAGTAAAAACTATATATGGCATTTAAGTGGAGGATTGTCTTTAATATAAATGATTCATAGTATAGATTGGCCTATCCCGAGACATTATGTAGACTTAAATTAATATCAATGAATGAATGGATAAAAATACTTATTTATTGAGGCGAATTTAGGACCACACGGTCTTTTCTTACAATTAACCTCTTAAATCATTAAAGCTAAATTAAAAACTAACTCAATAAAAATAACAAATGAATAAAACAAAATAAAAACAGTTAGAACTATGAAGTTATTTTTTTCTATACATAAATAAAATAAAATAACGTATTGCACACATTCACACCCGCATTCTCACGCTGTTACATCTACGCCTAACGCATGCCATCCCGCCACGCCACAGTCATCCGGTCGAGGTAAAATTTCATCAATCAATAGAGGTAACAATTTTACCTCTAATAATGCTATTTCTTTTGAAAAATGAATTTTCTCAGTTTGAAAAGGGTTCACACTTAGTCTGTAATACCTATTATATACTAAATAACGTCTTAATTGTGTTTTAAGAACAATTGTGAATACTACTACTATTTACGGATTTTATGCACATTTAGTAACCATTTTGATTATAACCATCCAAATAACGTTTTATAATCAATAAATTTATTACTTTTTTATGGATTGATATATGCAGTTTGTTGAAAGTATCACGTAGCTTTTCTATAAAAATTTTTAAAAGAAATTAAAATTAGAAATCTGTCAGTAATATCGATGACAGGATGGGAGGGAGCCTTTGATTCATCAAATGTCAAGGAGGCCGACCTCAACTCGCTGCCAATTAAAACCACAGCGCCAACTGCCAACTACAGGGCTCTTGATTGAATATCACCGACACCCATCGATCAACGGGGTTCACAAATCCACTGGCAAGGTGATATTTTATAATCAGCTCTTATTTTATTGAAAACAAAAACATTGTTTTTCGATAAATAATTTTATAGTATATGAATTGTTTTAATAATATTTTACGTAATGGAATGTGAAGATGACAGTTTTTAATATACATATAAATTACTAAATAAAACTATCACTATAGGATATTGTATTTTTTCACTAAAAATGACATAAAAAACTACTTAGACTACAACAGTTTTATTGTTTTTTTACGTAATTATATATGTTTGCCTTTGTTTACTCATCTGGAAATCACGATACATAAAAAGTATAATTTATTCATAAAGTTTATAGCCTTAGTACAATACAAAAAAATTATAACTATACTGCAGGATATAAAATGAAAAACCTTTGACGAAATACATTACAATAATACAGTACTGCAAATAATGTTTTGGAATATAGGTCCAAAAACTTTTACGGGTTTATTTTATCTAGTATTCGTGTATATAATTTTATCTTATGCTAGATTCATAGCAAGTTATTTGATTAGACTAAGGATCATAATTATAAGTCAATTTACCCGTAGATATAATTACATAAGAGCTTTTAAATGAAAAAATAGAATTTTTATTCATTATTATTAATTAATAAAATTAAACTTAACAACACAGATGAATATAATGGCTCTTCTTGAGCCATTTCACAACATTTCAAAATAGTTTAAATTTAGCAACTCTTAGATATGTCCCTCTCTCATTAACTTTTTCGTTAATATTTTAGCTAAGGATTGACCAGTAGTGGCACGGTTAAAATGAGAAACCTATAATTTTATTTCAAATATCTACTACATCAAATATTTAGCAATAGTCACTAGCTATTTTGAACGTTTTACTATATACCTTTGCTATTTTTGAAATGTAAATGTGAAATCCTAGTGACAGGACCTTGTGTTTTACTTGCTGACGTTGACAAGCCCCGAGCAGTTCATGAGTTTCGGGGGATGTCAACAGTTTGTTGACACAAACATAAAACGATATTACTGTCAACGTCATACACAGGTTGAAGTTTAGAGATAGCCTACTACGGCTTAGAAAGATTAAAAGATAAATTAATGAAATTATTTTTGAATTAAGTTATTAATTTTCTTTTTATTTGATTCCCATTTGATTTTCCCAGATTTATTACGTTTATAAAAAAATACTTAAGGTTCATTTTGTGAGAGAAAGCTCATTTAATATAAAATGATATCTATTATAATTTCAATCGAATGCCTCAATGCAACTGTGAATGTAATAAAAAAAGGTAAGGTACATTTAATAAACACAGAAGCAAATGTAAAATACCACGTCAAAATATATCTAAAACATAAATAATGACTTGAACATATTTAATAAAAATTCACTTTGTTTTTAAAAATATTTAAGAGCGAGACACGTACCCGATGTAGTTTTGTATTCAATAACTCAACTTCCATAACACGTTCTTCTGAAACGGTTCGGATAAACTCGCTCAATTTCCTAGGGTCTTATCTAACTGCAAGTTACAATAACACTTTTTTCTTCTTTTTTTGAAAAAAATTGTTGTTTATAACATTTAGTATATATGACGTAAAATAAATAATTAAACCTTCATGTAAATATGATAATCTTGATGATGATAATGTTGGTAGAGCTATGAACTTAGTGGTATCATAAATTTATTTAATAATATACGGTAATAATTTACGAGTTATTTCATACTGATAAGTACAATGTACGTCATGCAGGGGATTTTCAGTCACTTAGTAAATTAATTATTTCAATTGTACAAAATTACGCTTTTCTAGTTTGCAATTATAAAAATAATATCGTTCAAGTTATTGTTAGATGTTTAAACTGTAATTTGTTTTATATTACAATAATATAAATAAAATTTGTCTGAGAACTTAAACATAAATATTAAATTTTTAATATAAAATTACTTGAATTTTCATAGAAAATGTTTTTTTTATGTAAATTATAGAAAAATACTAATATCAATAATTTGTTTGTGTCATTTATAAAAGTTTTTCTCCATACAACAACCACGTTACTTCATTTTAATTTTAATAAAAACATGCATAAATTGTATTTACTATAATTAAGTACATGTTACATTAAGCACTACATAAGTATTTAAGTAATTACATTAATTTTTTGTTACATAAATGATAATTTTTTATTTTACAGTTATCTATATCCAATTTATTGATTTTATTTAAATTTCATTTTAGTATTTTTATTATGTTGATGAGTTGCATTTTTATTTTTGTAAAATGGAACAGTTAGTGTTGACACAGGATAAATTTATTGACCAAGAGTGAAATATTGTTTTGAGGGTTGTTTTAATATGAATTTTATGGAACCAACATTTTTAACTATCCTACTCCGTAAATGTCAACATTTTGCCTTATAATTTAAGAGCATTATTACAGTTTACATATTTAAACATTGTTATTTAAATAATCTAATATAGTAATTTATATCGCATAATGGTTTATTTGTTGACAATTGCAAAATATCAATTATATATTAATAGAAAATAATCTTAGAGGATGTGGACAAAGATGATAAAAGTACAACTCATTGTAACAATTGAGTTGGGTCTGGCATGGAATAGAAAGTTTTATGATGGAATTACCATGTATTTTATCAAGATTATACTTGTTAGGGTATTATGTTTTAATAGGGGCCTAAATATTGAGGATGTAAGTTAATTAAGTAAGTAAGGTATGTTTTTCATACTTTTTCATCAAACTGACAAATACGAAAACACAATTATACTAACACTTACTATATATAAGTTTTCCCATACTTTTTCATGGTATTTTTATATTTAATTAGCTTTCCTGCGGTTGTGGTTAGAACATCGTCTGTTCGGTTTTTGTAATCAACAGCCACAATAGCAGATGGTGGTTTAATTGATTTTGGTCAATTTTCGTTATGGACACCAATTATTATGTCATGGTTATACATTAATAATTATTAAAATATGTTCTATTAACGTAAAACACTGGGCTTTGTGATCATTTTAACTCAAAGCCAGATCTAAATAATGTAAAAGCTGTTATATTGGATTGAGAATAAAATTTAAAATTAATATTACGATATATTAATTTTAATATATAAATTAATAATACGATGATATCCTTTATGTCAAAAGGCCTCACAAATAAAAAAATTATAAAATATTGGTTGTATTAATTTTAAATTGTATTCAAAGCCAGATGTTTAGGCCGACACATCTTACAACAGAGTCCTATAAGTAATGTATACAATAATAATGGAGAATAAGCCACTGGTTTTCAGGTTAGGTCAGGTTATCATATGAAAACCACGATTGATTACATTATATCAGTTCACCCCTCAAATGAGTAAAGCTACATCAAAATTAATTTACAGCGTAAACAAATTAAACAAACACCCTTACGGCTAGTAGCAAAAGAGCGACAATGGTCCAACAACCTTAGGACAAGTAAATGTGACGTATTTCTGTCAAACGAAGATAACGGTACCTAGATGGACATATTGATGGTTAACTGACCTACCCTAGCCAACCAAAATACTAAACAACAACCAAACTGTTGGTACAAAAACAGCAGTACTATGGTTTTTAAAATTATTTATTATAATAGTTAATTATATTCTGTTATTATCATAAGCTGCTAGGTTAAACTAATGACAAAGCGCATGAAAGTCCTCCATGAGACCGCCAACTGGCGTGTGATCGCGAACGTGGGTGGATGACGATTCTGATAAGCAGGGATTTGCAGTGTTTTATTATTCCCTGTGGTTCGTCCCGGCGTAGGAGTTGGAGAACGACCTGAATATCAAATAGCTACAGGAAATAAATTTAATACCGAAGTCAATATTTATGCTATTTGTTTTCTAAAACGTCACGATTATAGAGTAAAATGTAATATTTGATTTATAAAACACAATGGCTTTCAAATTAAAAGAATATCTATATTTATATTTGCTTACCAAAGTCTTGTTACCAAAAACTATGAAGGTGAATATAATTGAAACATATTATGATTGACATATTATGATTGTACAAAATATTCCACTCATGCATAGCTTCAACGAAAGGTAAAGATGCCTTCAAACTTAAAGTAATTATCAAAGAGGGTAGACGGTGGTGTATTTGCAAGTATAATTAATTGACAGGAAAGCTTTAAACTGGAATTCGGGTCCTCCTTCCAATTATCACCTTAATTATGTAGACGATTTCAATCCTTCAAGACTTAAAATCGCACGATAACAGTATACAAATTCTCAAAGCAAAAAAATACCTAAGATCGATATTCTCATTTGATAGTAGTGTGGGAGATACATGAAACTTTACTCATGAGAACAAGTTTTGCATGATGAAATCACTACTTAATTCAAAAACACAATATTACAACCAACGTTTTTCACATCGTCACATATAGTTATAATAAATACTAGCAATGGGATGGAAATATTGTTGCCCCCAGAATATCTGTGTAGTCATTAATAACACGCTTTTGTTTTAATCCTTTGAGTAGACCACGATCAATAGACTGAACATTGACCATGGGTTTACTTTCATCTTTGTACTTGGAATATCATTATACAATCAACATTTCATACACTTTGCTAAAGAGTAATACATGTTTCAGTTATAAAATTAACATTTTAAATTTGTTTTAAATTCTTAAAGAGACTTAAAATGATGTTTGTAGTTCAAAATTGAAGAATAAGAGCTGAAACTAGTTTTAATGACGGGCCTTTAAGAAAGTACTATTACTATCCAAGTAAAAACGAAAGTAAAAAAAAAAAAAAAATTCAGGAAATCTTCTAAAACACTACTACTGTTTCATGATAAATTGTAAAAGGGATGTTTTTATTTGTATACAAATTAAAAAAATTTTCTATTTAAATACTCCACGCGACATCTTGTTGTTGTTTGTCTCGGTCTGCATGAACATGCTGGATGGAGAGTCAGCTGGAGTTGATTGTCGCATTTCGTCCGGAAATTCCTCGAATCCAAGAAGACCGATTTGCACACGACTGCAGCCTAGATCTTTGGAAAATGAACGTCTGGAGTCGTAGAGAGCCCTTAAGGGTAAAAGTAGACCTAGAGATTCGTTAAGCGGTCTGGGGATAGTGTCAAAAAGTGAAAGGAGAATGTTTTGAGCGGTTAGTATACTAATCTTTTGTAGGATTTCCATCTTAGAGGTTGGCCATCTCTATGCTTAAAGACATTATTACTCCTCTATCAGAAAACTCATTAATTTAATCTGATAAATAATTTAAATATTCATTAAATCGTAAAAAATCAAGACACTATTTTAAATTACTGCACCATTATCAACTTCTTACTGTTTATTATAATAAAGATTAATCGGCAGATATAGCCAAAGTTCTTGCTGATAGAATAATCTCGACTGTGTGAGATATCGTCTTTATTTAAAATATTACAAATTGCTTAAACTCTACAGTTGATTTACAGTACATTTTCTGTAATTTATGCAATTTTCTTCATCCAAAGCGAGACTGGTGCAATCTGACTAGGAAAGTTACTGTAGTTAAAAAATGCTCAATTTTTGGAAAATTTTTCATTATTTTCATTTGTTACTCTTTTTTATAGGTTATCAGACGAATAAAAGAAAATACAATATTCCAGTTTTTATTATTACTTTATTACTAATCTACTTATTTATACTATATCCATGAGATTATTTATGATATGTTGTCTTAGATATAAAACAACGTAATACAACAGTCTAAGGGGCTTTGATATTTTTATGTTAATCTAAAAAATACATAGTTTTATTAGGTAAATAAGAATATTCATTTAAATATAATTAATAAAAGTGTCATTTAGATTGATAATAGTTAATTTTTTATATTATTGTTTATTAAACATCAAAACTTCGCTCATAATTCAGTGGCTGGGGCAACTAAAGTAACCCAGTAAAGGGTTTCTAACGCATTGGACTTGCAAAGTATATGGTAAGTTCATATAACCTTGTATTGAGGGAAGATGTATTTCATATCATTTGTCAATATTCAATGATATGAATTACGTTTAACTATATGTAAAAATATGTTGCTTTTAGTTGCTCATTCTTTCAGAGACATTTAGTTGGATTGATCACAAGTATAATTTTTTCACATTATCACTGACTTAGACATTTTTATAATGATAGATTCAAAATAGAGAAATGGTAGTCAAAAAGTGTAAATCTCCTAATCGCAATCCATTTTTTAAGTATATGTATTTAAAATCAAAGTGTTTTATTGACTTTTCTGTTGCAAAACCGTTCCTAGATTTCCCGAAAAAAAAAACACCTCATGATTTATCTATTTACCATTCACATCAAATTCCTTAATGTTTTTCGATATTTGTTTTCCCAAATGAAAAATATTATCGTTTACGATGTAAAGAATTGTAAGGCGTATCACATTTCATCCTGTGTATAAACGTACAAGGCGTAACCAACTTTTACTTTCTAAGAACCCCGAATTCTTCTCATTTACATATAGACAGTTTTTTTATTCATTGTTCTTTACATAGCTCGTTTCTTTTACTAAATAAAACTATAAACTTTGCAAGTGTTACTAAGGAAAGTATACTTTTATAAGACTTGTTGTTTTAAAATGACATTTATAAATTTAGTACAAAATAAACTTTAATGTAATAACATTTAGAATTAGTTTAATACCATTAATTAGATTTTAAAGTAATTAAAAGAGTTCCTAAATCTTGGATTGCTATATAATATAAAATCAATTGCTGAACTATGCATGCTTCGTGATATTTGAAAAATAGTTTAAGGGCATAATTGACTTCTAATTTCATTGTAATTTGTAATTGTTTAGCTTACATGTATTTTATTGTCTGCTTTAATGAGATAGATAGAACTAGTATTATTACTTTAGTTCACCTCTTTAAAAAGTTTTTCAAAACTCTTTTAATATTTCGAACCGATAAATAAATGATTATCATCCTCAAAATTTTCATATTTACCTATCGTTCCACATGAAGATTTTATTATTATTGTACATCATATTTTCTAAAACTAACAACCAAAAAGAAGAAAAAAGTGTTATTGTCACTTGCAGTTAGATTAGGCCCCAGGAAATTGAGCGAGTTTATCCGAACCGTTTCAGGAGAACGTGTTATGGAAGTTGAGTTATTGAATACAAAACTACATCTGGTACGTGTCTCGCTTTCATATTTTTACAAACAAATTGAATTTTTATTAAATGTTTATAAGTCATCATTAATGTTATAGATATATTTTGACGTGGTATTTTACCTCTTCTTCTTTTTTTATTAAATGTACCTTACCTTTTTATTATTATCTAAACTTATATTCAAACATTCAACTGAACTAATAAAATTTTGATTAAGTGTAGCACAAAAAATATATCTATATTATGTTTGTAACGGGGCAAAATTGCACCTTTCTAAATGGCATGCAGTGCTCCTCATGCTCTCATTTTACGCTTTTATTTTTAAGTGTGGTAAAGTTGGGAAATTTAAAAATGAAATCTAAAAATTTGTGCTATTTGATTTTTTTTATTTTTATATATTTTAATCCATATAAAGCTATAATGTTTCAAATTTTATCAACTTTCGACCATGATAGCTTAATGTTGATTCAAAATACAAAAATATTAAAAAGCAAATAATAGTATAAGTATTTGTCTTTCATTTAAAACTCCTTCCTCCTGCATCGGACTTAAATAAAGGCGCAAAATGGGAGGAGGTGAATCTCTGCACGATTTATTTTTGATTCCCGATACAGTATAGAGGGCTGCTAAAACTTCTAGGCGTGCAAGGTATGAACGTAGTCAACAAATATTATATAAAAGGCCTTGTCTCCTCCCCCAAAATCATCTACTTGAGTCTTGGTTCTCACACGTGCTGAGGTGCAGTTGTGTTTCTTTAAAAACAGTGTTTTACACAGTACACTGGATATTGTTTGTGGCCCTCAGTGTGGTTGTGACCAACGCGAAAAGTGTTCAGGTAGTTTTCGGAACGCCCCCTTGACTTCACAGGCAAAATACTCTATTCATCCTTTTATGTAATTTTTTTATGAATCATGAAGAAAAACTGTTGTTTGGCTATTATTTTATTTTATGATATTAATGATTTTTATTTTTATTACCAACATATTTTATTGTTGTTTCGACATTTGTTTGTTAGTTTTGTCGTCACAGACATTTTATCACCTAAATAGCTTTAACACATTTAACATTTCTAGTACAAACATGTGCTTATCATACATGGCAAACGGTAATTTCAATGGTATTGGCGACACATCAGTGACAAGCTGTTATTGTTCAACACCGGCGCCCAAGTGAAAACTTATATTGTTTTCTATTTTTGTACATTGAAAACATTGACATTATTTATAGTTCTCACTTAATGTCTGACAGTTTAAAGACACAGCTATAACTCCATTGAGTAAGCTGAAAAAGTATAAAAGGTTTGCACATATTGTACATAAACATAGTAAAATAACACTTTGTTTTCCTATTTTAATTTTAATTTTCCATATTCATATGATGAAAAAACTGTTTATAACGAGAAAAGTACTAAGTACCTAAGTACCAGCCGAATATTAAGTCTTAACAGGAATTTGCGACAATATGTATTAGATATTTTACTAATGCATTCATTTAAGTTAAAAGTTAGGCAATAGGATTAAAAAATGTTGCAATTTATAATAAAGAGAATTATAATATGATAAATCTATAGTTTTGTAACTTTCTCAATACATTTCATACGACTGATAATATTACAAACAGGACTTTGTTCCCTTCATGGTTTTAGAAGCTTGGATTGCTCGTAAGATCAACGGTCTGTTCCTAATGCAAATTCGATAACCTTCATAATGGCGCTTGCTGCACCTTGTTGAATTCTAGATCCCTAGAAAAGAAATCACGCAAATGTTAAATTGAAGATTTTAATTAATTCAGTCATGACACTCTTTCATTAGGTGTACTTATCATTTTACTTACCATAGGTAATAGGTATATACATGCAATAATATTTTAAAACCTTATATAAAAAAAGTATATCTACGTATTTTACATGAATATTTTGTCATTTCCAAGTTAACTATCTAGAATTAATCATTTAGCTTTCAAATACAAGAAATGAGCTTTGACAGTCTTTATTTTATAACATTGTACATTAAAATATCAAATAGACCCTATAAAATTGAACTTGTTTAAGTATCGTATATATGATAATATCTCTATATTAAAATGAGGTATTCTTAAAAAAAAACCATAAACACTTGCCATTTGTTGCTCTACCTCCTCCTGGGTTAGTTATATTGTACATAATTCAATCTCGTAAATATATTTTTGTGTTTGCCCAATAAATATTTAAAAAGATTATAATATTATTGGAAAATGCTAATAATAATGTTTTTGTCTAGAATACTGTGACATACTGAATACTGTGTTCAGAATATGGTACTGCGAAATTTGACATCTATTAAGCCATAGTCGAATAATAAAATCTAGTATTACAAACATTTATCAACATAGATTGCAACTTAAATTGCTAAGCATTATTTTACTATGTCTTGGATGACAAATTTATTTTATCATCTCCTTTTTTACAATATACAATGTGAAGAGTTTTTTGACAATAGAAAATTGTACATTTGATAGATGAAAATGCTTTGAAGGACAACTTTCAAGTCTTTTAAACAAATCTTAAACGCTTTTATTTTTTCAACCAATCTTCAGATCACCAAAGTGCTTACTTTGCTGTCAGGATAGGTTTGTGTGGGCTAGGATTCAATTCAAAAGTTTCCTACGATGTTTAGATTGAAAAGACAGTCGGAATGGCAAAACAATTTTACTTCAGAGAGAACGTTTGCGAGAACTCTCTCTTTTGCACGAACATTTTTATCTTTACAGTTATTTAAATTAAGAATATATCATCTAAAACAAACACTTTACAAGTCAAGATTTGACAAAATTATATTTTATTATAATATAAATCCAACACAGTAAAATGACAGATGCAATGTTGAATTAATTGCATAATCCTTTCCAACTATTCATATATTTACACAAAATATCTCATGATATTTTGAATAGCCCCTTGTATAGTTAGGAATATAATGAATATTACTTAATACTTAATGATAAGTAACAGTTAGCCATAAGTATAAGTATTTGCCAGGAGAGTGAATCGCAACAAGAATGTACAACAATATTACATATTTTTACAAATTAATAATATATCGTAGTCTCACTATACAATTACATGTTATAGGTTGTTTTAGTGAGATAATAGGGAGAGGGTTAAAGAACAGATCCATCTAATCCCTGCTTTGATTGGAAATTAGAAAATCTTAGTAGCTTTTCATGGAGTAGATTATAAAATAATGCTCAATGTTCTCTTAAGATTGATTACCAAGTAGCATAAAAAATAACTGTTAAAAAAATCTAACCAGAAAATTTTAATACGTTTTTCTGGTTATTCTTAGAGAAAATAAAATAAAACATAGCTTATAAAATAATTATTCAATTTGAAAAAAGTTTAACCTTTTTCAACACTGCTCGATATATTTATACTTACACTCTAATATACATAGAACCTAATATTTATGTAAACGTTGAAAATATCCAAGAAATTAACCAAACAAATATAAACATTTCATATTTAGGCTATTTGAAGTTCCACAATATAATAGTCAAAGAAAGTTATTTTTCAATTAAGTCCACATGCCAAAGTCGAATTGGGTAAATTGGTTTAGTATATTATTGCAGTTAAAAACATCAACGTGAAATAACATCATTTTTTTACATCTATTTAATTTAAAAATATGTTTAACTCCAGTATATAACTGTACAATTTTAATTGACAAAGTGACAAAACATTACCCTATTCAGAAGGAGTTTTACAAATCAATTAATACTCAATTTTAAGTATAATCTATAAATAGACGTAAAATAAAAACCTATTGAGTTTATTATTTCAGTAATAATTATATCGAGTTTATTTCAAATTCTTGTGATTAAAAAACGTAAAATTATAATTACATAAAATACTAAACAACTTTAAACTTTTTAAAAATAACACACCTGAAAATGGTCTAATTGTAAGTTTATTTCAAATTTGACTTTGAATTTGACTAACAAATCTTTCAAGTACACAAGTGGAGGCCAATTTGGAAATGTTTAAGCAGGAATTAAGAACACATACAAGTACAATGCAGGTGGATTGAGAGGTTAAAGAAGGTTAGGACATGTTCCAACCCTAAAAAAGATGGTAAAATTAAATTTTGCTCATTTATTTGAATTGTTTTGATCTGTTGATTAGCAGAAATACATTAATTTATAAACATTAATAAAAAAATATTTAACAACTCATTTTACAAAATCATTGTTAACCCATATTAAAAAGTTTACAAACTAGTACTAAAACAAGTTTATAATAATTTTAAAATTATTTGTAAATTATAAAAAATTCGATTCAATACTTTTATTAATATTTAAATACTTCCAAAACTAACTGATATTAAAATAATTTTAATACTTCCAATTTCTTTTAACGTATTTTACACTGCTTTTTAGATAAAAAAAAATATTGATGGTTTATTAAGAATTGTTAAATAAAAAATCTTTGCTATAGGCCTATTGGATCGAAATATTTTTACAGTTTTTAGTATTATACATCTATTTTGTATGTCTTTTCATATTACCAAATAACAAATTACCCATAAAAATTATAAAGTCTAATTCTTAATAGTAGTTGGAAACAGATTCGTAGGGGCTATATGTAGAATTATTTAATTCAGGATTTTTTATGTTACGTAAGGAATATAAATAAAATTATTTCACAAACTTGTTATTATTCTTTGTAGGAAATGACAATTATTAGTAGTGGGGTTTGGTTACTTTCAAAACGGAAGTCGTGCCAATTGCCAGCCGCTGCCGGCCAGCTGCCATCGGCCAGCTGCCAAATCAGTCGCTGCCGCCATATGCCATGCCATATAGCTTCCGGTGGGGGAGGAGATGTTATTTGAAATTTGAAATTCAACTTGACAATTGGGTTATGGAAAGTATGTCAAGGTCATCCAGAGTAAGTTTTAAAAAACCCTATCCCGCTACCACCGGAGTAATAGTTCGGAGAGTGGAACTAACTCCGTTGATAGCGGGATAGGTATAGAATTAGGTTTGTGAATTTTATTTGTGAAAAACATACAATCAATGGTGACAGCAGTGTTTAAACAAGTTGAAGTTTTGTTATGAACTACAGAGTTGTAAACACAAACACCGACGACGATGAGAAGGTAAACGCAGAGTCCCCAGATGATGTATTTAAAAAGTTTGAACAAACGTAACATCTCGAGTTGGTTTTCCCGTTCCATTTCCAATCGTTTGATTTCCAATTTCAATTTATCCTCTTCCGATCCTTGTTACAAATGGAACTTCATCCATCATATCCATCATGTTTGTGTTTTTTGAAATTTGAAAGAAGCGATGTTGATAGTTGAAGAGGCGAGGATGGAATGATAGTTAAAAGAGGGAAATGTCGGTTAAATAAGAAGTGGTGGGGGGAAAGAGCGTTGTTACATAGAAGCGGTGGGGGAAAGATGTTGCTCATCATTTGCTTCAGAAGTTGTGTCCGACTGTAGAGGGGTAAGAGGAGTAGTATTTAGTAAACTGTCTTCATCAGAACTTTCAACCTTATTACAAATAGGACAAGCGTAAGTTATTTCCAAATTCATTGTAATAGCGTTAAATTTATCTATAATTTCATTTAAAGCATTAAATATTTCTTGTAAATCATCTTTGAGTTTATTTCAAAACTAGCATTCATTCGTGGCCAATGGAGAAGTGTTCATCGTAGAGAGTTGGCAATCGAATGAGGATTAGCGCCTAGGGAAGGGGGCTTATATAATGGCGACCTTGAGCAGGTGTTTAGGGAGGGGGCTTTTAGGGAGGGGGCTTCTATATTGGGGGACCTTGAGCTTATGATTGAATAAAACGTTAGTTCTTCTTCTTCGTCTTTTAATTCAATTATTTGAACCGAAGTAGTTGTTTCATCCTCTTCACTCGATGAAGAAAACAATTCTCCAGGATTTAAATATTGAACTACAATTCTGAACCATCTTATAGGATATTCGTCAATGACAGAAAGTAAGTTTTGAAACATTCTTCCATCTCCTCCCTGTCAGTTATTATATGTTCAAACTTGATAAATTTTCCTTCCATGTTGTTAGTTCAGAGTGTTGGAAGTGGAATGATTTAATAATATATAAAAATTAGAACTAATGGTGGGGGAAATCTCAAGGTCATCCAATTGAAGTTTTAAAAAAGAGTGTAAAACTGAAATTATACATTTGATGGTTCTACAGGATCGGAATACCAATCTGATCTGTATTTACATCTTTTTATCATATGTGTACAAAAATCATCTTGATGAGACTTGGTGCGTTGACAATGAGCAAGATCTAGAGGGTGAAATTTGAAACATCTTTGAGGACAACATGTATGAAAATATCTTGATTTGTAAAATTTGAAAGTTCGCAATTCCGGTGGCGGTAGTTGTTTTGTTTTACATTTGCAATAACAAGATCCGAAGAATTCACATTTAGTACAAGCTAACCCATCCACCATCATTGGTCCTAAATCTGTACACTGTTGTTCACAACAGTAACGAGGTTTGTACTTGTATTTTTGCTCTTCCATGTTGACGCTGCGGAGTCTAGTGAAAGAATAAGATTGTATAGTGATGAATAGCGAGTTTTATGTACTATGAAAAGTGGTAGGGGTAATTTCAAGGTCATTCAAATGGAGTTTTAAAAAATTATACCTTACAAGTGTAAGGATTATTGAAATTTAGGAAGTTTGTTTCTGTTTGTTTTCTTCAGACTTTTTTTCTCTCTCCGCCTTAGCCATAGCAATAAGTTCTTCTGTTGATAGTGGATGTACTTCAGGAAATTTTAAAATTAATTTAGCTTGATATCCTTCTTTAGTTAATACATCTAAATCTTGAGTCATTTATTCAACAGTGTTATAATCCTTTCCATAGATTTTCCCATCAAGTTCAATCATCATTCTGTATAACATTTTGTAGAATAGATCTTGTTGTGGCGAGAGCTGAGAAGCGAATGATTATTTATCAAACTGTTACATCCTTTTTATGAACTTGATATTGATCACGTGATTCCTTAGTTGTAATTTTATTTATTAAAAGTTATTCAACATTGGTAATACTTCTGGAACTTGACGTTATGTTGACCAGCTGGCGATGAAGAAGTTGTAGGTTGTGTAGAAAAAAATATTTCATCATCGCAATATTTTGTTTTAGTGAACATCCTTGTATTAGTAGCACTAACATCAACAGTTAAGTGATAACCACCGGTAAGTAAAACTCGCATTTCGTTAGTTAAATCTTCAAGTTGTTCAAAAGTAGTTATGGTGTTGGTATCATAAGATGCACACTTAACCTTTAGGGACATGTTGAAGTTTTGTATTTAGTGATAGAGAGTGAGATG
>CM061533.1:33043873-33082532 GCA_030545055.2 Neoaliturus tenellus
AGGCAGTTTTCGGGACCTCAATTGCCCCAGATTCTGGGGTAGATAATCACGCACGGGCGTGGATAAGGTCTCAGTATATTCCCTAATGAGTGCATCCCTTCGTTGTATTTCAGGTAGAGCTATATTACACAGTAACGGAGCCAGGGTACGAGGGTTGCCATGAGACTACCACTAATGGCTTTCATGCCCCTGTTTAGCTGGATGTTGATCTCTCTGACATGCACACTATTTAACCACCCGGGAGCGCAGTACTCAGGAGTTTTGTATACCATAAACATAGAAGTAATTCGCAGAACTTGTGCATTTGCTCCCCATGGGGAGCCAACACCTATGGACCATGTTAGTGGTTCTCACCTTAACTGCTGTTTTTGTAAGTGGTATTTTAACTTGAGAGGCTGATGTTAAGTGACCTCCCAATACCGTGGGTGGTCATTATGATTTAGTCCAACACCGTTAAAATACGATTTTAAGCTTTTAGTTGGCCAGTCTATTATTCAAGCGGAAACAAGATACCTAAGGTCATCTTGGATTTGGATTTAGCAACCAGGCTTCAAAGTACTCACCAAGGGTCTTTATGTCATTTGATAGTGTTTCCTCAGCTTGTTGAAAATGCTGGTGTTGATATGCCAATGCAATATTATGTGCATAAATAAACTTTAAAGAGCGAGTGACAAGAATGTATGCAGTATACACATTAAAGCGCAATGGGGTGACCACTGACCCTTGTGGCAGTCCATCTTTAGTTGAATAAAAGTACTTTCTTTGTGTCCTAAATATAATTTTATTTTCCCATTGAAGAGCATTGAGTTGAAGAGACGTAACATTTTTAGTCAGATCTAAAAACACTACACATTTTTTCCTGTATTCGCTCAAACATTGAGGATGGCTCAATGAAAGAAGTCAGAGCTAGAAACTGGTCACAACAGTTTATAATTTTTATACCATTTTGGATCTCTTCCAGGTTTAAAGATAGCTATAATTTTGGATTTCCTAAGTATTCCGGGCATGTCGACGATTTAAAAAGTGGTTTAATAACTTCAAAAAGCCTCGTCTAGCCTTGTTACACAATTGTTTTATATAAACTCCGAAAAAATGTCATTTAAGCCTGCTGCTTTGATAATTGCCATGGAATTAATCGCCACTTCCAGCTCATCGTAAGTGAAGGGTCTAGAGACTTCCAATGATGCTTGCCGACTTTCCCTTATCTCCTTATGCTTTGAAATTAATTTTCGGTCAGCATACATACGCAGAGAATTTGACAAACCGAAGAAGCGTTTCGCAATTTCACGAGGTCTAGGTTGTGAGGTATTGGGTTGGTTACTTGATTTACCCAGTGGAGATATTCCTGAGCAGAGACCAAGCTTTCTGACTAATTTGGGTTTTAATTGATACGGTTATTTAAAAATTAAAGTAAAAATAGTCTATAAGAAATACGCTGTTGCGGTAGTACATTTGCCCGGTACCATGTTATTTGTTCCATCAAACAACTTACAAAAATGAAACAATTTAAACAACTCGTTAGCTGAAACAAATTTATCTTTTGTTTATTTTGAATCATCAACTCATCATTATTGTTACAGTGAAAATTAAAAACAAGTTCCCATGTTATCCTTTCGGGAAAACAATAAAACTAAAAACATCGTTTATTGTTTCCATTACTCAATAAGATTTGGTACATAGGCTACATCCATTATTTGATTATTAACAAATATTTGGCCAAAAAGTCAAATCACAGTAAACCTATATACCAAATCCCACTGCATTTATTTTAATAAAAATTAAATTTCAACCATAAAATGGGAGGTAGTGAGGGGTGTCTAAATATATCAGCCGTGTATTAGTGATTTAGTGTATGAAATTATTTTAGATATAAATAAAGTATTCGTTATATGATGACGATCAATTACAATTTCATCAGTATGCGTTACGTCAACTCCAACCATTACCAGATAGATTGTGTTGTCCCCTACCTGACAACAATGTTGACAATGCTCCGCGCATTACCTGTAGTTACTGATTTCATATTAAAATTTGTAAATTTATTAACTTTACATAGATTTTAATGTATATAGCAAATTGAGGAATATATTCATAACAGAGCTTTGCTGTACATAAACCATAGGCATGGTTTAAAATGGTGCTATAAATGTTTCGTTTTATAAGTAAGACAAATTGCCATGCAAATTTCTTATCAGGCATTTGCTCCACGTAACAAAAGAGTTTCCGCAGTGTCGGTGATTTCATTAAGATAAAACTTCGTCAGCCTTCCCAGAGAGTGAACTTTGTAATTTCGTTGCTTTTCTTTCTATTTCTATAAACTTAGTACGTTTACAAAAATATTTTAAGCAAGAAAAATGTTAATGTTAGTATTATACATATACACAAGTACAAAACATCACCATTGATACACAGAAAGTGCTCATTGATCAAATGTGTAATTACAAATAAAACTCCCACAGTAACTTATTAGATAGTAATAAGACCGGGGTTTGGACCGTTCCCCGTCAAAACGTTAAAAAATGCCAATGCCGTAGATAGACACAAAAAAACACAGTATTTTTTATTTAGTCTATATGTTTTATTAACAGTTCAAGATATTTATATATTGAAATTGTTTTTTATGAACTTTTGCCTTCATAAGCTTGAACAGTACATTTCAATGTGTACACTCTTATTTTTTTTCTTTATTGTGGAAAACTATGGGCCATGTGGCTAACAGTTGTCTCTTTATAAAATATGTCAAAACAATTGACATTTATTGTCAATTCCTCCTTATTCAAAAATTGTTTTACGTTGGCCCTGCATATCAGTTTACACAATAGTTTCATTCGTTCTGATACATTTTAATCTTTGAATTGTAGTCAATTTATAGAGAACTCTTTACCTGTTACCAAGTTCAGAAACGTTTTAGATTCTTTTATAATTTTGAATGTACCACACCGAGACTTAGTGGTTTCTTGCGACTCACTCTCGGTGGTGTTGGGATAAAGTTATTCAGTTGTGACAAATTTTTTAAGATCACAGCAGTTTTCATTACAGAATTAAGAGATACCTCATTTGAAACACCTACGTACTCTTTGGTGCGTATTAGGTTTGTGTAAACTCGGTAAAACTGAATTAGAAATATCATATTAGGTTTGACACAGTTTTTCATTGTGTTTAAATTTTAATGGACCAGTTTATTATTATGACACATTTTTTATATAGTCGGTAAAGCTCTTCATGTCTCAGCACAAATATTTTGTGAAATATTGAAATCATACATATACTACTATTTTTTTTTAAATATTAAGATATATTATATTTACTATTGTTTTTAAATATTAAGATATATTATATTTATTCTTAACATTAGCAAACAAATTACATGCCACGCAAAGTATCATCGTATATTGTTGTTCTTGTTTAAATATTTTCTCTTACACGAATTTGTTGAGCATAATTTAAGATGATTTTGATTTTTTTTATATATTAAACAATCTTTTATATATTATTAAACTAAATGTTTGGCATGTTTGCATAAGAGATCGGGTTCAAGCTATCATGAATAACTTAAAAAAGCTGTGAGCTCACAAGGAACCTCAGAGGAATCTGAAATAAGAACGGTGTGTGAAACTATCAGACTTTCTTTGTTGAGCACCTATATCAGTATTTGACTTTTGTCATGTATATTATTATTTTAGGGTTCTAGTCCCATTCATTTAATTTGTGGTTTGAACGGTTTAAGCTATTAAAATCGTATCAATCAGCGCTTATTTAATATGAATAACGTTTAATTCATGAGTACGCATGAATATTAAATACTATTCAAAACTGTAAAAACTTTAACGAACGTTTTTTTTTATTTTTATTATTAAGTTTCCTTATTGTTGTCAGTGATTAAGATTGTAGTTATTATTCTCAAAATATTTTGGAATTTTCAATTCACTACAGGGAATGTATTATACAAGAGTGTTCCTTAACTCCCTAGGCAACCCTAAATGGCGTTATTGATTTGGTCAAGACAAACAAATTTCACCACAGGAGCATGTGTTTATGGAACCTAATTTTTCTGTCTATATCACATCTGTTTGTGTGTAAGAAAATCCATAACTCAAAAATGGTTCGGGGCGTTCATAGTAGGCCCTTTAATTAGGTATATGTGTGGGAAATGTTATTAAATGTCATGAACCATTTCAAATGCCAGCCATTCAAAATATTTAATTCCAAATGCCATGAAAACAATTCACTTTGCAAACAAATTGAAAAACACATAAAGGCTAGACAATTTTGGTAGATTTTAATGAGAAATCTTTTGTTAGGAGTGGATAAAAAATATATATTTTCATAATGCATGACCATTTTTTCGATATATGCAAAGTAAAAGGATTACTTAAATTGTTGAAAAGGGGAAAAAATGTGTCATGCATTACGATAAGAATTAATATTCCTTTGTTACTCTTTATTCAATCTTAGAAAAAAATCTAATAATAAAATCTTCATAATGGGCTAACTTCTATGTGGATTGCAATTTGTTTGTAAAATTTACGTTTTCCATAGGATTTTGCTTGCATATTTTCAATTGCTACCATTTTGAAACATATATACAGGTTTTACAATGTTTTTTTTTTATTACACATACTCATTCTACTTGATGTAAATTATATTTTATTCATGAATAAAAATTAAATTAAATTAAATAAGTACAGTATACAAAACACATTACGTGTTTAAGGATGCTGACTCCAATGACAATAATTTTATGATCTTCAAAGTTTTTGATAATAAAAGCTGTCATTGTCTTTATTTTTTTGATATTGTTTACAACATGAATGTTTGTAATAAAATAATACTATAGTTTAAGAAAAATGGTTGTCTAAGAGGTTTATATTTAAACATAAAAACCTTACATAAACAAATATGGTAGAATACAGAGCAGTAGAAATTCCTGGCGGTTTTCACTCGGATGAAGTTTGGAAGCTTGGTGTGGAGCTCAAGTCTACTCGACCCTAGGCTATTTAGTTTATTGAAACACTGGTCGGCTGAGTATAGTGTGTTAGTCCCTGAGACGAGTTTATCTGTGGTGAATCTTACGAGTATGTTGGCCACAACAGCATTTTGACGGTCATGTGTATATTAGAGCACTATCTCCTTCCCGTAATTAATTTTTTTTTGTAAACAATTGCGGAACATCTTTCACAACTAAAAACAAACTCCAAAAAATTTTGTTCTCAATAAATAAAAATTTATTTTTAATGAATACAAATGTATTGCAGTACTTTCTTCTAATGTATCTCGTAAATAAATCAATACTATTAAAATTTTCAAAATTCAGTTTTTTTATCACAAAATAGAGGGTAGTTTTTCTCCCAAGGCCCAAAAAATAGATGATAAAATTTTGTTGGTTGTCATACTACAACAAATTATCGTCATGCTAACATTTGTTCGAAGCATTACTCACGAAATATGTTCCAAATATGTCCTACTATTGTGTACCTGGAACAACAACAAAAAAAAATCAAATTTAGATCAATTTTATTTTAAATTAATATAAAACATGCATTACAGATATATTAAATAATTCTATTACGTATAATAATGAGAAATAAAGTTGACATATGTAATATGGTTACTTTTAATTTCTCAAACTTTGGCTAGCGGGAAGTCAATAATTTAAAGCAGGTTATTGAATCAAATGAAAACTGAATGTAACTTTACCATAAATAACACTTTAAACTAATAAAAATAATAAAAATACATATTTTCCTGTACTTCTTTGTCTCAAGAGGGGGCTAAAGGGATACAGGGATTATTTTACCCAATCGCTAATCGAGAAGTGCAGTCAAGTGGGCATAGTGGACAATACCTGAATACGTTTCGTATTGGTCACAACCATAATTGAGGGCAAGAAACAATATCTAGTATTCGCTGTTGCACACTGTGGCTAAAAGAACGCTGCTGTACTTCAGCACATGTGAGATCCAAGACTCAGGTAGGTAAATGATGTTGAGAAAGGAGATTTGGCGGCGGAAATAAGGGCTTTTAATTAATACATGTCACTTATTGGCTACGTCCATAGCCAGCACATTTAGCAGTTTCAGCGGCTGCCGATGGAGGCTGTCAGTATCTGGCGTCTCATGGATCGAAAATGCATTGTGCAGTGCTTCACCTGCTTCAAATTGATTTTAAGTCCGATAAAGATGGGAGGGTATTTAAATTAAGTATAAACAATGGGCTAATTTAGAATCTTGAAACATTGCAGCTTGATATGGATTGAAAATAAAAAATCTAAAGGCGAATCAAAGAGCCAAAGGATTTGTCTTTTATTTAAAACCACTCCCAATTTTGTAGGACTTCAAATTAAGACGCAAAATGGGAGCAGGTGAAGCACTGTATTATGTTCTGAGAAGGGTTCTTTAGCCCCCTCTTAAGAGCTAGAAAAAACTGGAGACAGTAACTACATCATTATTCTCCAGCTGTCCCCACGTTATAAATCTACGATGCGGCTGCCTATGGCAGTTAATGTTGGGTTAGGGTTGGTTGAAAAAATAATGAATGAACAGCCAAGACAACATCAATGAAACGGTAACGGAATAATATCAACAATATGTCACCGGCCTTAAGAGATCTTATCGTAAACATGGTAAGGCCGTGATACTTAGAATGAATAGGAATAGTGATAAGCTGGAAACATATATAAAATATTATATGCATAACTTTAACCAATAATGACCCAAAAGGTAGTTTGCAAAGTTTTAAGAAATTTGTTCGAGTCTTTTCGATAAAGGTGTTTATGGATACATACAAATATGACTTACTCATATCAAAGTATAGGATGATTCACTAAATGTCTCAAACAAATAAATCCATTTTATTGGTGGTTTTGCCTCAAGTTGTTTATTATTTTCGAAAAAAAATATTTAAGTTAAACAAATGACTAATAAACTCCTCATTGAATTCGTAGATTGTATGTTTTATGGATATTAAAAAGTTTTATGACAGACATAAATTTATTTGAATATTAATTTTTTTTATTGATTATAATTTATAAATTACTGAGTTCTTTACCAATAAGGAAATTATAAGCTATTCGACTTTTTTTGTCAATAACTGTACTTTTAGAATAAATGGGTTTTTTGTATTAATATTTTACTAATAATTAATCTTAATAATAAAAAATCCAAGTTAATTTCAAATTTAAGACTCCCATTTATTTTTATTCCGAAGTAAAAACCTATGTAGTGGCGAATGGTGTAATTAAAGGTGTCAATAAGCTAAATAATAGGTCAAAGAGGTTGAGTGCTTTTCGAGGTACTGATCAGTCACAGTCCTAAAGGAGGGCAGGCTAACTGTATTCAATCCTTCGTGGAACCCAGAACATCTCAATAAAACTTTTATTGGTCATTTCTTTCAACTTAAAAATAAAGTTAAAATTAATTATTTAAAGTTGAAATAATTAATTAATATTGAATTATTTTTGTTAACCAGAGATTTTTATTAATTTTAAATCCATAGAGTAATAACACCCTACATACCAACTATATTAAAAATTATTAACTTGGAGCATTCTATAAAAAGATAGTAACCCACATATAATTTTTTTTCATTTTTGAGTTTTCATCAGACGAACTAACAAAATTCAATAAGCCTCTAGTATTTTTACGTCATTTAGCCTTCAGTATTACGTCAGATGAACGCTGAGAAGTGTTACGACTCTCAGTTTTTTTATACATTTTTTCTATATAATATATAGTAATGGGTGTGTATAATTTCTTCAGTAGTTAAATAAAATTAATATGTACTATCCAACTCAACACTAACACCATTACATCCTGCGAGTGACAAAAGAACTTTTTACCAGATACTACTATTTCAATACTCGACCAACTTAACATTTGTTATTTTTTGTAGTTTTTTATAATTTTTTAATTGTAAATATTAATTGGAAATATGAAAAACTATTGATTAGTGATGATAAGTAATACGTGAGTTGCCCTCATATTTCACTTTTATTAGGTAGTCCACAATTTATACTGTATTTCATAAATTTTATATACATTATGTATAATATTTTTTAAACGAACTAAAAGAATATAGCTTTAATTTTAATAAATATAAGTAATAATCAACATAATTTGTTATGTTTGTGTATGATTGTAAACTATGTTTTATTTAATGTGATCTAGTCTATTTATACATTAATAGAATTAATATTTAATATTTAAATTAATGGTCATTAATATGACCATTAATACAGTGTGTTTAACATAACGCATGCAAATAATCAACATTGTCAGAGTAAACTCTACTAATTAATCCCTATATCAACCAAACTGATTTAATGTCGCTGTATGTCTTATTCAGTATATGTAGGTAACAGTCCCGAATGTACAAAAATAATACCGAAAGGCTTAAATAATAGTATGACTATTAACGTATTTTGAGATTAAATACTTCCGTAGCTTTTACCATTTTAAAATTGATCTATTTCGAAGATAAATGTGTTTGTAATATTAACTATTACTAATATTTGTTTTATACTGACTACATAATTTTCTATGATAGCTGCATAACAGTTTTAGTATGCTACATGAAAGGTACATGCTACCCACCAATTTTGCTAAACAAGGAATTAATTTAGTTTTTTTACTAACATCAAATTTATTTGTTTTTTTTTTTTTTGCAAATTAATCTGTTAATTTAAGGGAGGAAAATACATTTTCAAAACGGTATTATTTCAAACAAATACTTTATTTAAAAATTGTTATGGATGAATTTACATGATAAAATTGAATAATTGAAAATTAATTTATATTTAAAGTCCCCCGTAAGCCTAGTTGGTTGAAAATATTGAAAGTAAAAATTTTAACTGAACAAAATGTGTTAAAGAATAAGTAGCTAAAAAACTTTCAGTAACCCTCCATACTAAACTTTTCTCAGTAAAGTTTAATTTTTTATATATTTATTAATAGAATTTTTTTTCTTATCTTCTACATTGAAGTTGTGAGGAATCTCAGCCTGGATTATCAATTTCAAAAGAGTAGTTCATTTTCATTCTTAATAGATACATAAGCTGTAGCTTTTGACAGAGAACTACATCCTGACCAAAATACATGCGAATGAACAGTATCATCGGGGGAACAATGCAGGTATTGTATTGTGGGCTGGTGAATGTATGTCTATGTGATGAGCCTTCTGTTGATTAATACAACTGTGCTTAAACAGAGCCATAGCCGTATTGTCCGCATATCAAAACTGACTGACCCCAGGATCAATATTTGTTCCCTAATGTTTTTAATTCATTTAAAACACTTAGAATCCGTGTAAAACACTAATATTATGTTAATGTGTGTGTATAATTTTGATGAGTCGTACGCCTTTGAGCATTATATAACAAAAAGAAATGATACTAGAGAAATCTTTACTATTTTATTCTTCAACATGTGTATACTTTAAGGACATATGACTTATATTTTCTCTTCATAAAATGGTCACCAGGAAATCTGTGGTACCTCTATGGTTTTACTTCAATGTATTGACTTTTAGTTATTAGATAAGACATATCTTTCTTGAAACATTTTCAATTATAATAAAATACTGTGCAGTAAAAAGTCAAGGAACGTCTTGGTAAAAGAAGTCTCAAAATTTTATTTTAATGTGCTATTAAATTACTTTTTCCTACTCCTATCCGAGATATTTACTGTGTGCACTCGTTTCAATACACTAATACACAGTAGTCTTTACCCAGCATGGTAACGTTGTTTAAGCAGTAATTAAATTGGCAACACTGGATAAACATTTTACCCATTTCCGTTCTCGGCATTTTCAGTCGGAAATCAACATAAACATTTTAAACGTATTAAATTTATGTTATTTGTGTCACTTCAAAACATAAAACAACATTCAACCTCTTATTAATGAGTATTAAATGTAAGTATCAATCTAAAATATAATTATTTAGTAACATGTATACGAGTTTTACAAGCAAATTGTACGAACCAAACGTTGTTTTAGTATTTTTCATGTTCATTTAACTGATTGTAAAAAAAGAAAAATTACCATAAAATGGTAAATTTTACGATGATTTAGCAACGAAACCTCCCTCTATTGTCTCTAAAAAGACGAGAATGTCTATTTGAAAAGGAACATTGATGAGATTGCGACAGATTGGCACAAAGGAACTCTCTTGTATTTTTTTTTTGTTGTTGTTTTTCTGTACTAGGGAACCTATCTTTTCTCTAGAATAAACATATTCTGAAATATTTGAATTCTCATAGACATATTTTATTTTATTATTTAGAACCATTGACTGTATGATACAACAACGACTGTATATCCTCGTGTGTTCAGCATAAAAATAAATCATATTTAAGAGCGTCTTAGTATTTTATCATGGTTATTTTCAAAGATAGTTCATAAAACATACATTATTTAGACAAAACGCACTATCGGTACAAACTGTTTTTGGAAATATATCCCAGGAAATTTATTTTGAAGCTGCTATTATTTTCAATATTAATGGCAGTTAACTTTATATGCAACATGCATGAATTCAATGAATTACGAACCCATTTGGAACCCAAAAACCCTATAGCTATACATAAGAAAAGAGTTTGAAAGGTAAAATTATATAAGCGCTTACTACAGCTAGACATAAAATAGGCAATGCCTATTTTGGGCATGGTGGTGTTCATAAATGTTTAAAACCATTGGTTTTTAAATGGTGATGTGTTACATGTTTTAATTGTTGTAGATTATTTTTCCACAATTTAGTTAATGAGTGTATGTATTACTACTGACTTACCCTTTTTTATTTTTTTTTCATTTTTTTATTATTAAGTAAACATATTGTTGGACATGGTAGCTTGAAGATCAATAAATGGTGGAGCCTTAAGTATCTTTTTACGTTGATGGTGTCTTTTTAGGCCGTCCTTTGCCCTAAAACTTTTAAATGAACTTTAAAATGTCAACGTTATCATATCTTCTAAAACGTTTCCATCCCAATACATTTGGCGGGGATTGATTTGCTTAAGGAATTTGTATACAGGGTATCCCGGAACTCTATGGAACCCTTTTGTATACTTGTTCCTTGCATCAAGACAAGAAAAAAACACCTACTAATAAGGGTCTAAAATCCATTGTTAAGCCACTAGCCACCATTTTGTTTTTTGTTATTGCTAACATTATTAAGTTTGCATTTCTTACATAGAATATATTTTTATTTTATATTTATGTACAATACTTTTTTTATTATATATTATTTTGGATCATGATTACAGTCGTTGTATTTAAATATATCACTATTGATAATACCTCCGTTATTTAAGTCTGATTGTTGTATTGCATGGTTATTTATTTGTAATATTCATTACTGTATTGAACAACAAAGGTTCGTCGTGAATTTTGTGACATGAAAAAAAATTGAAAAAGCTAAGAGGGGTGCATTACTGTTCTTGGGTATAGAATAATGGTAGTTGAATACACAGTGAATGAATACATGGTCGATGAATAGTAATTCATTAAAAACTTCAGAACACTCAAATTATATATCACAAAAACTTTGGTAAAAACCATTGTCTCCACTAAAATTACTTAATAATGAAAAAAAAAATTGAAAAGTTTGTCTATTTTTCAATGTTTTAAGTTTCTAACACTTCTACGTAATGAAAAATACTTAATATTTTTATTTTGTATTAGATAGGTAATATCTACGCGAAAAATACAAATATAAGGTGATTCGAATAGTTTTCTTATTATTACAATTTGTTAATGTTAAGATCCATTTTAAGATACGGTTAATCCTAGATATAAGAGATAAAAAAAGTATATAGGTAACTCTACTTGGGTTGAAAACGGTAAACATTTGTTTTCTTTAGGTTTTGTACTATCTCTCACTTAGAAATTCGTTCAAGTGCTGAGCCACAAGACTTCAAAGAATAAAACCGTACTAAGGATTTGAAAGGCTATTTTTTAGTGTATATCGATTTAGAATAATATGTATGAATAAATTTGTACTATATGACATTAAGATTAAGTTAATTTATAAAATAAAAAAATTTCATTATTTCTTTTTATTAATTTTGAAACCTGGCAATTACATAACATTCTCAAAATTTTAATAGGTATGTAATAATAAAACTATATAGTGTCTAATAATTGAGTAAAACATTATATCATTAATAAAAAGGAATCATAGCTTTTAATTTGTATATTAATACTTGCAAATATTTTAATATTACTAATATTTGTATATCGGATTTGGTTATACATTTTCTTAAATAGTAAGAGGATATCAAATCACATTTTAGATCACAAACCCATAATTTACATTAGCAAATAAAGACATTTCAAATCCGGGACAAAGCCAACCTAGCAAAATGTTCATATATGTCATATTTTCCCTGGGTTTTGTGACGTCACGGATATATACATATATATTCTGTACAAGTTACAACGGACTAAATATTACAAAAAATAATATTTTTCCTTTAATTTACAATTCTTTATCTATGTGAATTTATTATTATAACACCTTAAATAAGGGTATTAAATTATCCCCTTAGTAAGGGTATAAATATCATTGTAATCTTTAACGAAAACCTACAAATAAAAGGGTAAAAGAAAGTCATATTTGATTGTTAGTGTAATGTATGTACTTTATTTAATACGTGTTAAGGTAAGAGTGCAGAGAATTTGTTTCAATTTTTTATATATATTCGTATGATAGGAAAAAACTCAAGACGGAAGTAAAGTGATCTGTTTCTTCACAAATTTTAATGTTAATATTATGTAAATTTCAAAACTAAAAAATGAAGAGTAATTTTGATTATAAAAAATTACAATAATTATTAAAGTGATCAGTTATTTAAAATTATATTATTTGCGACAGTTTTATAAAATGGGTTGCCTCAGACGGTCATCATTGTGGAGTTGATACTCACTAAACACACAAATTATATCAACAAATGCGACCCATAGTACTAATTATGATTACTAAATATCCACTAGCATAATGAAGTGTTTCTTACATTTTTATGCAAAAGGAAAATTATTATAGGAGATAAACCAGTCGTGCCAACAAATGTTTGAATAAACCATTCATAAGAGTACTCATATTACGATTCTCCAAAAATCAAACTTATTTTATTGATAAATAATCCATTGAATTAATTTACTTGTCAAAGTTCATATTGTTTGTAAAATGTCTTCGTTAATACAAATCCACTATCTTCAATTTTATGTGCAAACTCGTAGAAGTTACAACGGAATAAATATCTAAACATTTAATGAACTCTGTTTTCTTAGCAGAATAACTAAGGTTCTTGTTGAAAAGAATGATTTCGTTTATAACTATTTTCCAGCTGTTTTTCAGAGTTTTGTAATGTTAGTAGTAATAGTAAGTAGTAGTAACATTTGAAGCAATGAAAGGTAATGGTCGGTTCAATTTGAACATCATATTAAGTTTATATCTGAGGGGGGTGATATTAGAAACCTCATACGGAGAGCTATTTTATCCATTTGGATCTGTTGCTCTTGCAATCGTATCGTCGTTGTAGGATGGATTTGAATCGACAACAAAAATACATTTTTTTACCATCTATTACATTTTTTAATAAAGTTAAGTGCGCATAAGAAACTTCCAGATACAAACAAATCTCACATCTCATTTAGGCATCTCGCTACCCTAACGGTTAGTGTCTTGGACTTCGGTTGAAGAGGCCACGGGTTCGATTCCCGTGGTGTCCATAGACTTTGATGGGCTTGGACCGCTTTTCCATAAAAAGCATTTCATGTGCCTTATATAAACACTTAACAAAATGACTCTGCCGTAGACACGAAAAATAAATCGGTTGCAGTTATTCCATCAAATCATAGCTTTTTTATGAGACTATTTATAAATAGCATTGACGATAAGTCACCCTCAAAACTAAATACAATTATAGTTAAAACTATGTATAAGTTTGACAGACATACATTTAGAACAAATAAATATTGAAAGCTAAAATTAAAATTCATCCTTTGAAGAAGTCTCGCACACTTTAGTACTCCTTATTCATAAGAAACTTATTCAGCCTGCCTTTAAATTTTACTGAATATGAAACATTTTGTAGGTTTGGAGGTAAGTGGTTGCAAAGTTAAAAAATGGCAGAATAATGGGTTTGATTTGCAAAACTTGTATGTTCCATGGGTATGGAAATTTGGTTGACAAAATTATAACAGGAAATTTGATCTTGAAGATAACCTTGTCCTGATTGTTTGAACTATAATGTTGGTTAATGTTTATAAGCACTGACACTCATACCTCTTTGAAAATAGTACATTTGTAGTGAAAAAATAGTTATTGGTTAGACAAATTAAGTCAAGAAATGTAGCATTAAAATTATATCGTTGGTAATAGTATATTTCGTCACAAGGGCCGAAAGTGGCGTTTTGCCGGCCCCGAGATCAAGGGTTGGCAAAACGCTTTCGGCCCGAGTTACGAACGATATTTTTCATCACACTACACAATGCAATAAATATAACACTAATGAAAAAATATTTTATTCAGAGCCAAACAACTAAGCCAAGCACTACTAACCTAATCTAGAGGGAAGCAATGTGTTTCCGGTTGCTAGGCAACCAATTCATTTCATTGTTGCAGTCACATGTTTTTGTGATACAACGTGTTGTGAATGTTTTTATGTAAGGTCTCTAGACCAGCTGATTTTGCAGGCCTAGGCTGGAAAATTTTGCCGGCCTAGGCCGGCAAAACAGCTGTTTCGACGGTAGAAACGAGGGTCGAAAACAGGTGTTATCGATGTAGTGTGATGAAAAATATATTATAAAGAGAGGACGATTAAAGAGGAACAATGTAGTTGACATTGATTTGATATGTTTTGATAATGAACAACTTTAATAATAAAATTAATCTTGACGATATGCTCTTTAAATGTTATGTTAGTTGAGTTAAGTCATAAGACTTATTCGGACTGGATAGGATTTTGATAATACATGTAAGAAAGCTTAAGAGTTGACATTGGATTCCAGTAGTTAAAGATAATTCAATCATCGAATGAAATGGATGATAAATTCAAATGGATTCTAGGAATGATAATTTAAAATTCGAAGTTAAAGTTCGAAGTTTAAAGTTCGAAAGAAAAATAAAGTAAAAGATATTTTGAAATAAATTAAATTGAAAGGTTTAACACATTGGCCTAATTTGTAACTCCTTTGTAAAAAAAATCAAGGTTCTGTAACATAAATACTATTATTCTTTTGACGTTAAAGTGACTAACATAACTATACAAACTAATATAAAAGCGTTTTAAAATAACATTAACTTCGACTATTAGAACCGACTGAATTAAGTTTAATTTAAAAGTTTCAGAATTTAACTATAATAAAGTTTGAACAACAATAATAATAACAAAATATTTAAAGGAGTTTTATCTCCTTGGCCGTTATCTCACAAAAACAAATTCCAAGAATTAGAATAAAGCTTATCGTGTAAACAATTAACTACAATGAATCCTAAGTTAGAGTAAGATTCTTTTAGCATCCTTTTTAACCTTAATAATGGCACTTTGTTATACTGTAGTATAATCCAGGAGATTTAAAGCCTCTTGTCATTTCGCAAAATACAATTATCGCTGAGCAACTTGAGATCTGAAATGGTCCTTTTATTCTCTGAAATTACTTTTTTTAACAGGAGGAGAGTTATAAAATAAAATAAAATAGAAATTTAAATCATGATAGTTAGTAGCCTATTGTTTAAATATGAAATTACTATACATCAGAAAATTATAACTTGACTAGATTGTAAATGGACTGTCAATTAAGTAAAATTTTTCTGGTCAGCAAAACGTGACAATGCCGTTGAAAACAATCTAAGTTCTAAAAGTTGGAGAAAGTTAAAATTAAGTCATAATCTGGCTGGAAAATGAACAAATTGAACAACCAATTTCTGACAAAATGAGATCTGTCAACAAGGTTATAAATTTATTGGTATGTGCTAAGTAGTCAGAAGTTAGTCTTACGGCTAGTAAGTTTGTATACGGTATATGAATTAACTTTTTGATCTGGTAGAATGAAATGTCACAAATCCTATTTAAATGGTTGACTGAGTCAAGAAAGCCTCTCTGTCTCACATTATTCAAATTTAAAGCTGAGCCCTTTATAATATTCTAAATAGTTTACTTTTATCTAATGGTTAGCAGAAAAAGTTTGACTTTACAATTTCATTTTAGATATGCTTACATATGCTTATCATATTACACTTGAACCACGGTCACATGGACGTCCATAAAATTAGTCTTGAAAATTATTTGAAGTCAATAGAAATGATATACATAAATTTAAAGGGGGTATGAAAAGAGAGTTCATAGCCCCACACCAGACCTAAAAAGATTAAATATGTCGTAAGTTATTGCATATTAAGGTTTAGACAATATTTGTTAGCATTTGTTTTAAACTAAATGCTGAATGACTGACATTTTCCTTCCGACTGTCACATTGAGACCGGGTTTACAGCTTTGTATTCTACCATTTTAAGACCTTTAAATCAATACATAAACATTCTGGAATTTGTTACAATTTAACAAGTTTTATATACAATTTTATCTTAGCTCGTCCAGGCGCAAACACCCACATTTGGACATGATATCCGTGGTCATTTTCATTCGCATTTCCAAAGGAAGGTAAAGTGATGTTATAGAACAAATTTAAAACATATTTTGGCTGTCTAAAAATTATTTCATTTCCCCGACTAATTTTACTACACGATAGTACCATGTAAAAGTATTCATACCACAACAAAGTGTTGGAAATCCGGTTAGCTTAACGGCTAGTGTCTTGGACTTCAAGAGGACTTGATATATTGTGGGATTTGATATATTATGCATGTTGTTTTCCATCGCTATCTATAGTTATTATTAGTATTATTGTAATATTTATTGCCACTTAACTTGTTGACTTATTGTTGTAAAATGGTGTATTGCCTTGTATGTGAATAAATAAATAAAGAGGTGACGGGTTTTATTTCCAGGGTCGGCCAACAAAATTTAACAGAACTAACAAATTTGATGGGCTTGGACCATTTCCCCGAAAATCGTTTATGTGTAACAAATAGAAATCTCCTTAACAAAATACCCTGGCTTAGATATGAGCAAAAAAAGTATTGAAAGCCCATTGGTTTTTACACATATATCCCATTAAATAAATGATAGAGGAAACAAATAAAAAGACGCTCAAAGAAATACGAAAAAATTTATATCCAGTTAGGAGTGGTACTAAGGAAAGAAAGTAACGTAAAGACTCCAAAGAAGTTTGTTAAGATTCACTGAAATGTGAACTGTACTTTTTAATCGACAAAGTTTATAAGTTGATCCCTAGAATGGCTATTAGGTTCAATGGACCAGATCACTGAACTGGGATCGCGGAAATATATCTCCGTCTCTTTCTTAATAATAAAGAAATTAGTGTAATATCGATCTTTCATATTATTCTAACATATATTATATAAGATCTTTCATATAACATAGTTATATGTTATTATACTCGTCATTATAGTATTAGACATTGTATATTGCATTGTCATAACTCCTTAATGGGAAAAATTAAAAAAAAAACTACACAATCGTCGAGAATTTTCGTAAAAATTCTAAACCTGAAGTACTAATGGAATTTATACTAAATTTGGTTCTGTATGATTTTACTGTGATGTTTTAATAATGATTAGCTAAGAAAAAAAGTGTTTATACGTTAACTACCAGCAAAGACTTTTTATAATGAACAGTTCTGTAACAGAATAAAGAAGATTTTAAACATTCTGTCAATTTATAGTCATAAAAAAGTAAATGAAATTTTTAAAATAACCATGTTGATTTGAGTTAATTTGAGTAAAAGTACCTATAACTTGTATTACGAGCTTGTAACACATTAAAGAGTCGTATTCGTGAAAATAACTACGAAGTTTTTTAAAAACTATTTTGATATTATAAAAAATCAAATAGTGTAATGAACTCTTTTTGTAAACATTCATACTTATCATATATTCACTTTCCAAATCATTTTTCCAAAGATCAAGTAAACCGTGCACACGCCTATCACAGTCGTCAGTTGGTCACCATGATTGTCGGCAACAATAGTCCATTGTTGTGTCACAACAGAGCGGATCTTTTGTGTTCATCTCATGGGGTTACCCACCGTCTGAAAACGCACTTTCGTTCATATCATTTCCAGAAGATGCGACTATTTAACACTCATGACTTTAACTAGGGATGAAATTTTAAATTTACTTTTTTATAGTAAGTAGTATTAAATTTTCATTATAAATACTTGTTGCGTTCCAAGCATAATCGAAAAGTGAGCTTTTTTCGTTATTTAATGGTTTAATAAAGCAAATAATAGATAAGGCTTATAATAGAATTGGGGTTTGTATCTATTAAAATTAATTAGAACTATGGGGTTTTTAAGATTTATTAAAAAATAAATAAACATAGGTTCCTGGCGAAAAATAGAACGTTTTGTAATTTATTGAATACTCTTTTAGGGATCAACGCATAAAAAAACTGTTAGGACAAACATTAACTAATTCTGTTATACTTACAAAATACAGTAAAAGATTACTTTGGTGCCTAAAAACGTTTGGTTGAATAGTCGTATTTGCGTATAACAAAGACATGTTTGTGTATATTATAAGACGATACTTTAAATTGCTATAAAAAAAGACGACAGGCGTATGACATAAAACGCGATTGAAAATCCTAGGTTTTTGTTGTAGAATTATAGTAAAGTAACTTAAATATATTAGCCCAGTCAAAATTGGTTCGTGTCGGAAGTAATTCTGGAGGAGCTGAATGTTTCACAGTTGATAGACTATGATAAGGTGTGCATTTTCCCAAAAGTCCCGAAAAATCCCCCTTGAGCTTTCCGCCCTACGCCCCTTTAAAGTTAAAGCTGCAGTATGTTAGAAAATCAACTACGGTTCCATGAGGAAAAGAGCAATCAAAGTGGGATTGCTTTTATTTTGTTCCCAATAAAATTTGCTACAAAAATTGTCATTACCGCTTATTACGAAAAGCTTAAAGTTTTGTGGCAAAATCTATACAAACGTAAAAAAATTGATTTTTTTCTTTACATCATATAAAAACCTTCCCTTACAGCTCTTTTGTTTGAAGTTTATATGTAAAACCGTAAATATGAAGTTTGTAGAGAATTATTTTAGCTTTACAATGATATATAATATCACTATGTTTGGTGTGAGGATAACGAACAATATTGTATTTTATTTTATGGTGACAGTGAAAAAAGGCTCCGTTCTTTGCCCATTTCAGTGTAGACATTATTGAATTTTAATGTCTTCACCTCTTATTTTTTCTACAATGGATGACTTAGAGGAATGGAACTTGAAACATCTATATTTTTCCATTAGTACTTCATTTTGTGGAAAAATGTGATTTTTTAGCCCTAATGGGGGACGGCCCTCTAGGAGTCACAAGAAAATCTTAAATATAAGCATAGGGAAATATGTACCTCAAATTAAAGGTCTCACTTAACAAAACACAATGCCACAAACCCGACCTGAATCGGACAACCGAGCCGGAAATACCAGGCGTTTTAACTTTTCATTAAAATCTTTTATAACAATTTCAAAATTCAAAAACTTCCATTGCCTGCTACTTCTGGCTTGGTTGTCCGATTCAGGTCGGGTTTGCGGCATTGTGTTCTGATAAGTGAGACCTTTAATTTAAGGTACATATTGCCCTATGCTTATATTTAAGATTTTCTTGTGACTCCTAGTGGGCCGTCCCCCATTGGAGCTAAAAAATCACATTGTTCCACAAAATGAAGTACTAATGGCCAAATATGGATGTTTCAAGTTCCATTCGTCTAAGTCATCCCTTATAGAAAAAATAAGAGGGGAAGACATTAAAATTCAATGATGTCTGTAATGAAATGGGCAAAGAACGGAGCCTTTTTTTCACTGTCACCATAAAATCAAATACAATATTGCTCGTTATCCTCACACCAAACATAGTGATATTATATATCATCGTAAAGCTAAGATAATTCTCTATAAACTTCAGATTTATGGTTTTACATATAAACTTCAAACAAAGGAGCTGTAAGGGAAGGTTTTTATATGATGTAAAGATAAAAATCAATTCTTTACGTTTGTATCGATTTTGCAACATAACCTTAAGGTTTTTGTAATAAGCGGTAATGACAATTTTTGTAGCAAATTTTATTGGGAACAAAATAAAAGCAACCCCACGTCGATTACTCTTTTCCTTATGGAACTGTAGTTGATTTTCTAACATACTGCAGCTTTAACTTTAAAGGGGCGTAGGGCGGAAACCTCTAGGGGGATTTTTTGGGACTTTTGGGAAAATGCACACTTTTTCATAGTCTATCAACTGTGAAAAATTCAGCTCCTCCGGAATTACTTCCGACACGAACCAATTTTGACTGGGCTATATATTTTTTGTTTCAATTTAACATTTTTTATGATGCATTAAAACTAATTTTCTTGCCTACGAAGAAGGTATATTTATTACTTCTTATTTCCTTCACCTGGTATTAGGTCTCTGTTTTATAATGACTCCCTATTCTTCATTACCCATTACTGCATCACTTAGGTGTTTTAATATATATGTATTTTTATTGAGTGTAGTAATCAAAGTTATCTAGCTAAAAAAATTAAATTTTGTTTCAAATAAATTAATAAAATAGGCCTACAATCTTGATTAGGATAGATGATATAAACAAATCTTATCAAAGGTATCCCGTTCAATGGGCAAGACAAATTGCCATGCAAATTTCTTATCAGACATTTTCTCCACGTAACAAAAGAGTTTCCGCAGTGTCGGTGATTTCATTAAGATAAAACTTCGTCAGCCTTCCCAGAGAGTGAACTTTGTAATTTTGTTGTTCGTTCTCATCTCCTTATCAAAACTATATAGGCCTACATATTATTTACCGTATTAATCCTCAAAACAGAAATATTATATATTTACAACAAACATGTATGGTAATTTTTAGAAAAATTTAAAAATCGAATACGATTCTATTCTAAAATTACAACAAGCTGATCGAAACGGTAATTAAATTTGATTGCAATAATACTCTAAAAAAATAGTACTAGAACTTTCTGTTGTCCCATTTTGAACATACCCATTAACCAAATAGGGTTTCTAATCATGGAAAAATCAACTTGTTAGTTTTTTTTATATATTTGCAAATCTAAGTTGTCTCGCTAGGTTCTTTTGTAGAATAAAACTTATTTTAATTGACACATACATTTTTCGAATTTTTAAAACACGTCTCGCAAGATTTATTAAAAAGTATCTCATTTTACCTCTTAAACAATTCAAACTACAGGATAAACCTTATTTCATTGTTAAACTACACGTGATACCAAGGTATATTTTAATATCGAAAGTGGAGTGAAATACTGCATAAAAGAGTTTTTAGCGAATTACGTCATTATTGGGAATACAACCATATCATCGCTTCGGCTGTCGTTTGTTGCAAGTTTGTTGACGGGTCAAAACATATCCGTCAGATGTTTATTGAGGTCCTCGTTGTCAAATGTCGTTCTCCTATGACGAGGGGTTGGTCACGTGATCAACTGATTGTGTGTGATCAATCCACGTCTACATGTCCACACAAGGCCGCTCGCATTACAACATGTGGGCGAAACATAACCCAATGTGGGTCACGTATATACGGCGCAGTTATTTATTAGTATCATTTTTACCTACCAAAGTATCTTAACGTTTTTAGTTTTGGTTGTTTGTTCTTCACACCCATATATCTTATACATGATGTGTTGGTACGGATAAAATATATCTAAAAGTATTTGCAATAAACTGTTAATAATGTTTTACCAATATAGATAAAATTTTCATAAATTAATTATAATAAACGATGAAATCAGTGAAATTAAATTATTTATCATATGAGTTTATAAATCTAAACTGTAGTACAGCAAAACGATAGTCACAAACTCTGTTATGATTAGTAATAGATTAACATCCTCCCTAAAGATGAGTACATTTTTATTATATTGTACATAGCCTTTTACACAGCTTTTGTGTCTTATCAGTATGTACACATACTGTTTTTTGTTTCCAATATGTCATTTCGGGGTCGTCAGTTTTTATTAAGAGAGTTAGCAGTTTTTTGCAAAGAATTTTTTTTTTCGTAGTGAGGTAATAGTTTCAACAAACAGACTATCACTAAACGTAATTATGATTGAATTTTTCATTTGTTTAAAATATTTTCTACCAAGTTTTGCATGCTCGAAGTATGGGGTAGCCATCAAATTTAATTCTTGTTCGAGTTCACATTTGGCATTAATGTAGATTACGTGTTTATCACAAATTTATAAAATTCCTTATATTTATTTATTTGAACTGCTCTTGCCATACGACTTGTGCAAAAGGATTTCACTATCGGTTATGTAGGCTACTGCACTTGAATATATAATTATTGTTTGTTTTTTATGAAGGGAAATGTTTCACAAAAATGGATTTCATTTTATAAACCGTCAGAAAACAATGAGACAAAGTATGACACCAGGTTATAAGGCAAGAGGTGTTATAGGTTTTCATTTACAATATAAAAAATCTGATGCTATGATTTGCTATGCTATGATTGATATGATTCAGTATGATTTATGTACACCGATTTGTCCAATATGGTTCTTTCATTGCGCTGTTAATTTTGGAAAGTAGCTGAAAAAAAAATAATAATAAAACAAAAAAACAAATCGTGATGGCACGCCTAAATTACCATCTCATTCACCAATTTCGACCTCTCTGGATTTATTAATATTCTCTAATTTATAAAAGATTTGGTTTATTCTTACCCATTTAGTAGTTTAGAAACTATTTAAAGAAAATAATAAATGCAGTGACGTATCAAATGTTTACTGGGACCAAAAAATGTTAGTTAATAAAACACTAACTAAAATGTCCCCTAGAAGATTCACGGTTAATCCAAGGCTCACCCAGAGAAGTGTAGGTGTTGAGTTTGTGCATGGATGTAAAAAAATTAAAAATAAAACTGTTAAAACTGATGATAAAACTTTACCTTAGTACCACTTGGTTTTTCGGTTTCTTTATCAGGGCAAGACTTTAGACACCCAGATTATCTCTTTTTAACTTACATAATGATAAAAAAAGTCTATAATCTTACAGTCCTAAAACGTTACGCTCCAAATGAGTTTTGACCGTAAAAACCCCTTTGCTACCATTAATAGTCGTAGATATTATTAGCAATGTCGTTTGGCTATACAACGCAATAAGTACGGCTAGTACTCTATATTTAAAAGATTTATCCAACCAATCGTTTAATGTATAGGATGAAATCATCTCAAAAACCAATCACTCGCATTACAGAAAGGGGAAACTGAACTCCAACTAAAAGCTTCACTTTCTATTATACTTGCAAATATGCCACCCCCCGGAACCCTGATAATGTGTTGAATCCCCTATTTTTTGTCTTATTTTGTAACAGTAGAGGTAGCACTGCAATTATGAGGTACCTAATATTTTTAATATTAACAGCCTAAATAATTAGTTTTACACAGTTCATAGCCTTGGTAGTTTAATATATTAGTCGACAATAGTGAAAATGAATACGTAATCAATGGAAAATTAACAAGTGAAATTCGAGTTAACATAGGCCTACTTCTAATGCAACCGGTATTTGATTATCATTCTAATTCATAACATGAATAAGGTATGTTTATTGATTATCAATCGTATTTCTTTCGTTAACATACAAAATTCGTAAAAAAACATACAATCTAAACTTAAGACTCTACAACTGGGAAGGTGGACAACTACTTTAGTCATTTTTTACATTTCAGGTTAATTATGTTCCTTTTATTAAATTAATCCAAAGTTTTCATAGATCCATAGCTAAAAGACTATCAAATTAATAAATAAAAAGCCAAGAATACCTTACATAAAAAATTCAAAGGTATAACAAATTACTAAATCATCTCATAATCTGATAACAAATATTTAATTGGAAAAAAATTATATAAATATTTTTACAATTGTGATTTTTAGTGAGAGATAGACTACTGAGCTCGAGCAACAACATGAACGGGCTGACTGGCCATCTCTAGGTTGTAGGTGATTAACTAAAAGGTGACTATGGAAATGGGTGAGGATTGAGGTTTAAACCGTGGAGTGAGATACTTGGGAATTACGTGATTTATTGACTGAACCTAGGTAACGTATCTGACGGGACACACTGAGGGTACTACCCAGAGACGGATCGTAGCCAAGCACAGGACCAGAAACCTATTAGCCATTTTGATGGGCGTTCTAATTATAATCTACGTATACTAAATTGATTGCAAGGTGAATTTACTAATAATCAACTGTATCTAGAAAACTAACCCATCCTATACTTAATGCTTAAATCCTGAAATGACATGTGTAGGCTAGGCACCGAGACCACCCTGTACAGAGCAAGTTATAGCCTTAATTGATTGGTTAAATAATAAATTTACTTGAGATTAATTAATAATTATCATCCCCCACAACCTACATCCTCAGGGACCTGACGGTCCCGCCTAATATTTTATGTTTAGCTGCTAATTTTCCCCACGATGCTCCCGAATCCCGAAAATGTAGTTCTCTTGTTGATGGCCGGCGTGAGAGAGAGCCTCAGAATCTTTCGACTTCGCGAAACGATTCGAGAACGTTCTAGAAAGAGGCTGTCGGATACCGGCGCTGTGGCCAGTGTATCGAGAATCGCTACTATATGGAGTGCTGGCGGCACGAGCCGTCACATTAGTTATCTAAATTTTAAAACCTGCCTCATCAGTTATGCAAAGTCGTGTAGTAAAAAAATCCAAATCATCAGTTTTAAAATATTTTTGTGATTTTTGAGGCAAAGATGAGTAGAATTTCATATATAGGTTTTTCTTCATAAAACCAGAAATACTTTCATTTCCATACAGAGAGGTATTCGATCAGCCGAGGTCCTTTTACATAAATTCTTTACTACATTTTCACTCTCACAATTTCAATGCAAATACACGTTCAGTTTTTTTATTATTATGTAAGCTGTAAAAATATATTATGATCCTCTAAAAAACTTAGTGTTGTATTTAATATTTCGTTTCAAAGTGTCACTGTCAGAGTATATCGTTCTAAAGAACCAGTAAGTCTATACCAGTGTTATTTTGAACTTAAGTTGATTTATCAATGTTTCTTTTCTAAAATGTTTAATGAAGCATGGTAAATTTGTTTTTTGATCATTTAAGTTTAAATGGCATTATCGTTAATTTCGCTATTTACTGAAGTTAATAATATTTTTCATAAGATATCCATTATTAATTTTACGTTTACATGAAACAGTTTGTATTTGAAATTTCGTCTCCTGTGCAGCCAATATGGCAAAGCAATTACCTGTGGGCGGCATTGTTGTCAGGTCAGTGGCTTGTCACTAATGGATGCTCGCCACCACAGATAAGAGTGCTTAATACATCACAATCAGCCGATGAGGAAGGGTCACTGTTTACTATAACCGTACAAACGGTCACCCTAAACTATATTCAAAAATATTGATTTTGACTATTTGAATGAAATTCAATCCTCATAAATATAACGTATAAATAAACCGACATTTGATGGTGTTGAATATATTAAACGTATTGCTAAGATATATATACAGGGTGTTCGGAAAAACTGTTTCAGGAATTCAGGAGGTTATTGCCCACATTAAAATAAGCAAAAAAACTCCTATAAACATATGTCCTAAAATGCTTCGTTAACCCGCTAGCCGCCATTTTGTTTTTTACACTAAATAATTTTTATTTCCGTAATGGATCATTGTATTAAGTTAATATTTGGCATGAACTTTCATCATAGCAATACCCATTTTTAAGAAAAAAATTATTTTTTTCTAATGTGTATTTTCAAAATGGCGGCCATTTTAAAATTTCAAACTAAAATATCTCAAAACCGGTAAATTTTATAAAAATTTTACTAAAGACAAAAAAGTTGACAAATTTAATTATCTAACCAATGGTACCAAGTTTGTAAGGATCTGACAACAAATAACAGAGTTATTGAGATTTTTCAATTAAAATTACCTTAATTTGCATTAATTACAATGCAAAATCAATGTTTTTATGCATAAAAATCTCAATAACTCCGTTATTTGTTGTCAGATCCTTACAAACTTGGTACCATTGGTTAGATAATTAAATTTGTCAACTTTTTTGTCTCTAGTAAAATTTTTATAAACTTTACCGGTTTTGAGATATTTTAGTTTAAAATTTTAAAATGGCCGCCATTTTGAAAATACACATTAGAAAAAAATAACTTTTTTCTTGAAAATGGGTATTGCTATGATAAGGGTACATGCCAAATATTAACTTAATACAATGATCCATTACGGAAATAAAAATTATTTAGTGTAAAAAACAAAATGGCGGCTAGCGGGTTAACGAAGCATTTTGGGACATATGTTTATAGGTACCTTTTTGCTTATTTTGATGTGGGCAATAACCTCCTGAATTCCTGAAACGTTTTTTCCGAACACCCTGTATACATTAATATTAAGTCTAAAGATATATTGGTTGATTATAGTGTCAAAACTAGAAATCAATAAAAAATATTCAAATCATATTCAATCTCCTTATTATGTATTATATTTTTAAAACTATCGTGGTATTTTCACAAAATGTTATTCTTTTTAATATTAAACTGGTACAGTATTAAATTTACATCTCACCTACATCACTATTATATATTTTATACACCACTTCATGAAAATATAATCATGAATTTTATCTTCGGTACTTATCATGATTAGCATGAAATTTCTTATTAACTAAAATCTACACATTTTCTAAAAATAGGACACAAGCATTATGTTCTACTTCAATTCGAGTTTTGTTATATTTTTCATTACATATCTAAGTTTTTTTTACATTTCGATTATTGTTTAAAATTATTTGATAATATTTTTGTGAATGAAAAGTGTTCTCTAGTAAAGAATCATTCAATGAAAATATATTCAAAACTGCAATTAGTATACTAGTGCTTCATTTTCATATTGAACTGCTGTTTTAGCTACACTTATAGGCTATTAACTAGAGCTTACGAACACTAATATATAGTGTCAAAATATTTTTTTATTATTTAGCACTAGATATTGATAATTACAAAAACTCTATGCGTAAAAATTATGTCAGTTTGAAGGGGAAAAACATTTACAAAATGTGAGGTGAAAACCAGGTACAATACCAGCCATCACATTGAACATACGTCTGATTTCCTCGGGGGATTGGACTAGACGGCATTGCATTTTCAACAGAACTCATTTGCATTAAAATAATTCAACGATATTCTTTCCCAGTAATCTGTAACGATGATTGTGCTTTATATGTGAGGTTTTCATTTTTTAAATATTTAAATTGAAGCTAGATTGATGAAAAAAATTATATCTTATAAAACATTATAGCTAAAAACTGATAGGCCTAATCGTTATTTTGTGGATATTTGGGTTTGATAAATACTTTCAAATACTTCATAAATATATATTTATACTAATATCACACTAACCCATTAATTAATATTAATATCACTAAACGTTTCATAGGTACAGTGTAAAATGTTTCTTTTACCTGTTATTAATGAATTATCCAAAAGCTGTTCTAGTTGAAACAGGAAACAACAAGACCAAACAACACGATGTAATTAAGTCCATCGGAAAAAATTGAATAATGGTATGAAAAATTTCCATAAAGACAGTTGTACAGCGTTTTTTGCAATTGTATTGTATATATTATTTATTACCTTTGATGATCTTCACGTTATCATTAAGTGCGCATTGCTATTTATTTAACAATCATAATTCGTCTCTGCCAAATGCAGGGTGTTCCGAAACTCCCTTCCGAAAATCTGTGTGGTGATTTCCTGAACCTAAATTCATAGTCATTTCTTACACTGAATAAAAATATTATTTTAGTAACGGACGGGGTAATTTAGTTTAAATTTTGGCATTGATCTTTATAACAGCAATTTTCATTTTCAGTAAAAATATTGATTTTCTTTGTGTACTTTCAAAATGGTAGCCATTTTAATTTATATCCTCGAATATCTAAAAACAGTAAATTTTATCAAATTTGCATTAATTACATTGAAGTTGACGAATTCAATTATCTAACCAACAATACCACGTTTGTAAGGATGTGACAAAAAACAATGGAGATATTGAGGTTTACATTAAAATAACCTGAATTTACATGATTTATCATGTAAAATCCTTGTTTTTCTGCAGAAAAATGCCAATAGATCTGCTATTTGTCGTCATATACTTACCAACTTGTTATCATTGGTTAGATAATGTAATTTTTCAACCTTTTTGTTACTTGTGCAGTTTTGATAACATTTTACGGTTTGAGTTATTTGAGTTTAAAACTTAAAATGGCCACAATTTTAAAAATACAAGCCTTAAAAAATTATTTTTCTCCTGGAAATGGACATCGATGTGATAAAATTTCATGCCATATTTAAATATAGTACAATCATCTGTTACGAAGGTAAAAATTTTTAATGGCCAATGGCAGTTAGCGGCTTAACGAAGAATTTAGAACATATGTTAATAAAACATTTTTTTTGTAATTTTGATCCAAGGAATCACCACACGGAGTTTCAAAAGGGAGTTTCCGAACACCCTGGGTACTATAATTCTAATATTTTTTATATCTAATTTCTCATTGCACTTTAAAGTCATGTTTACAACCTACTCCATCTGGTTATCACACCTGTCCTGTTCTTTTGGATACTGTACATGGTTTCGGTTGGTTTAAATACTTTTATGATATTTGGGTTAGTCGGTGGCGTAGTTGGGTGAGTCGGTGGCGTAGTGGTTAGCTCGCCGGACTTCGGGACCAAGCAGCGATGTCGTGGGTTCGAATCCGCGTTCTGCCAATGACTTTTATCAGTAAATTTCACCTTGTACTGTAGCGGCTCACCCACTTACTTTGTCTACTACGATCCAATCACAGATCAATATTCTATGTGAACGGGGCATAATTAGGCAAAAAGAGGTCAACCAAATTCTTTAAAAAAATTACATATACAGTGTTAAGCTATTTTTATTCGCAAAACGATGTTTTTATATTGTAAATATCTAAAATAATTGTTGTTGTTATTATTCATAGAAGATGTTATAATAGTATGCCTATCGTATTCATCATTAAGTCATCATGTCAACATTTTATAATGGTGTTAAATAAAACATTTGTCACAAATCAAATGGCTTCTAATAACTACAAAGTAAATCATTAGTAGAACCAATGGAACATTTAGTCAATAAAAATACAGTTTTGTCAGATTTAAACAGGTACAAGGGTGAAAATCAAATATAGATTGACAATATAAAACCAGCGGGGGTGTAAGTGGTTGGTGTGGTATAAGCCGTATACAGGTAAGATTGGATTTCAAGGGTTCTGTTATTGCATGTAGTCAAGCGTAGGAGTTAGCATGGAATATTAAGCTCAAAGAAAATTGGCTCATGTAGAAGTGGCTTAAACGGTTTTTATAATTTGCAATTTCTCTGTTAAAAACGAATGGCAAATAATTAAATAACTGATAGTAGTTTATTTTATTTTTAAATCATTTAATCAAAAGCTGGTGATTTTTAAAGGTTTTACATCAATCTAAATAAATATTACGAAACAATTCAACACAAAACACACACAAAAACAAAGCAACTCTCAAATAATTTAACATGTATTAGGAAACGATTGCAAAGTTCTTCAATCGTGAATAACTTTCATATTCCGTGACTAATATTATGTAAATGCTCAGCTCTTAAGCATTTTTTAATTCTTCTTAAAAAGGTAAAGTCCGTACACTGAATAGAAACTTTAACATTACATTAATTAATGGATAATAGTTTTGATAACATTTTATTAATAATTTATTTTTCTTGATCACAAAATTAATATTTTTAAACTACCAAAAGTAGATAACTTAAATCCATTGAAAATATCTCAAAGCAATTAGAGTATTTAACTGTTTTATTCGTTGTCATCGTCTTTATTCAGTTAAAGCTCTTGAAACTTTAAAACATGTTTTAATTTTAATTTAAAAAAGTGTTCTGCATACATATTTTACAAGATAACCATGCGTCTGCGGTGGAAAGTGTTCTGTACGTCCGTAAATTATAATTTTTGCTCAGTTCATGGTATTTTAAACCCGCTCAGGTAGGAATAGTTAAGTAGCCTACATCGAGAGTGTTTGAGTTGTAAGTTTTTAAACTGTTACGTTTATCCTTTTAAATGGTGTCTGTTTTAAAATTTCAAAGACAAACCCCTAAAAAATGCGAAATATTACCAAAATATAATGACACACTTAATTAATAGTTAATCGTCTAATCCTAAATACGAAGTTTGTACACATCCGCCCTTAAGTAACTTAGAAATTGATTTTTTTTTAAACGAAAACACAATTTGTGTAAGGGTATAAAAGTATACGGGTACAATTTGTATAGAGGTAGGCCTAAAAAGTTTTAACCATTAATATTTTTTTTCAGTAAGAGATTATATTTAATGTAAGTACAACACCACAGAAATATTTTAAGGGAAAATGTTGTATTTGCTCCCAAAACACAACTGTGCCAACCATCAAAGTGTTTGTGAATGGACCTAGTTAATATCTAATTACTAACAGGTGTACTGATTTAATTATGTTACATTGTTCTACTAATGGTCTGCTTTAAATTTCTACTTATAAATTTAGAACAGCAAATAGTCCTATTTTATAAAACGAGCACGTATATGTTTTTGAGATTGTTCCAACAGCTTTTTACAGTTTTAAATGTAATCATTTTTACTATATTTGATTCATTGTTTTAAATATTAACCTTTTTTTTAGACTTGCTAAGGAACAACAACAATTTTGTCTGCTTTCTTACTGATGCTTAAGACTCATTAGCGTCCGAAAAGTAGTGATTTTACACTTAAATTATTATTGATCGAAAGTATATAATACTCTAATGTCAAAAAAAAAAAAAAAAAAACGTCGAGGCAGTATATTTCTATTTCAATTATTAAAATGATATGTTGTTCAGTGTTTATTTTGTTACGGAAAAAGATAAGATGAAACTACTAGTAGTATTTCATCAACAATATCATCGGGGGAACAATGCAGGTAGTGTATTGTGGGCTGGCGAATATACGTGTCCATATAATGAGCCTTATGTTGATTAATACAGCGGTGCTTAAACAGAGACAAAGCGGCATTGTCCTCAAACAGAACTGACTGACCCCGGGATCTATTTCGGTAACTCTTTAACATGTTAGTTGATACATTTAACTAACATGATCAACATTTGATTTATTTTTTTTAATTTAGACCTCATTTCCCGAAATTAACTTAATATGTTTTTAGTTTTTATAATTGTAAAATTATATAAAAATAATACTGTCAAATAAAAAGGCAAATTTATGATATTCTACTTATTTGTGAAAACTTGCAAATATCTCAAGAATATAAACAGTTATAAATGGATAATATATATATATATATATATATATATATATATAGATATATATATATATATATATATATATATATATAAAACCCCCCGACGCAGCAAAACTTATAAATTAATTAATTGTAAATTATTTGAATAATTATTAAAATAATTAAATTCAATTAACTGTAATTCAGCGAATTTACAATGGAATTTTGTTTACTTTTCCTTTAAAACACCATAGGAATGAAAATTTAGGTTTGCTGACAATGAGGTATTGTTGGAAAATGTATTTTAATCACTCATTGGTGAAGATGAACACAAAATTGTATAAAATCTGGCACATATATACCATGTTGATGACTATGTAGGTTTACTGCCTAATGGCTTTTGTAAACTAATATAAGTTAAACCATGTCTTAATAGTATACTTATCAAATTAGATTAAATTATCTCAATAAATAATATGGATACAGGGTTGTGTTGGTTTCCTATAAGAATAACATAGAAAACATATTTTTGTATTTTATAACCAGTTACGTCAAGTTAAAAATTCAAATACTAAATTGTTTGTTATTTCAATGTCTTTCTAATAGTTTCAATTAAAATTGTGGAATTCTAGTACTTAGGGTCGAAAATGCCAAAATTCCCCCTTTGACCCTTTCAAAACCCCATGAAACCCCGTTACCAAAATCCGATCATGGTCGTTCGCGAACTCAAAAAATTGACTGGGTCTTACACCCCCATTCCAAATTTCATCAAAATCGTACGTTCCTTTCAAAAGTTATTTGTACCAGGTACAAGTAAAAATGAACGAATTGTGTTTTTGGCTTCTCTGGACCTCAAAATGAAAAACTAACATGGTTTCGGGATTAGGTCTTACCATTCGTACCACCGTAATAGCGTATTCCGTATAGGGTAAATTCGCTAAGAATGAAATTTTATACAAAACATCCATTATAACAACAACAAAAAATCGTAGACGACATTATTAACTTTAAAACTTTAATTTTAATAATACAAGTTTCAGATCTATTTTATTGTATATCAGACAATTGTAGAGTAAATATAATTTAAGATTATCATGAGGTGGTTGTTAAAAACAAATAATTATTGGCATTAAAATTGTCAAGTTTTCCAAATTTTACTGAGCCAAGAAATGTTTTGCATTAAAGTTATTTATTTCTTTTAGTTAAAAAATTTAAAAATAGTATTTTTTTTTAGTTTTGAGTAAACTATCATAAACAAGCATTTTTAAAACAAGATGATACTACAAGTAAACTCGGCTATTAATATTAACTTGGTGTTTTATATTGAAAAAATAAAATGTATTGTGTATAATATTCACATTGGATCGCATTTGATAAGCTCCAAGCACTGCATTCAACCAATAAACTATGATTGGTATCCGCTTGAATGTCCGGGGGACAAATTAGTCGCTCCATTCCGGTTTGAATAACCACTAGCTTGATGGTTTATTTAATTATTTCCTTCAGAACGCTTTATATCAAAACACACTTCGTTTATGACAATACAATGTTTCATCCCTCTATAAATCGTATTATTTTCACTGCTGTAATAGTTTACTGTACTTTTTATATTTTTACTGTTGTATTTCCACCATCAAAAAACCGTAACTAAGTTTATAAAAACATTGTTTTATGGATACTATCGAAATTGTTACCTAAACAAAAATTGTAGTCACTTTACATTTTCAAGGCGGAAATGTTTTAAGTACACTACACTGTATTAGCATGTGCTAGAAGAATACAGTCGGTAGCAATATTTCATAAGTGATGTATGGGATGTAATATCTAAATAAAATAAAATTATAAAATTCAATTTGTCAGAAAACACATTATTATTTTATTTAATAATAAGTTTCGTTTTCGTACAATAAGAATCCAGTGCCAGTAAAAAGTATTTTTATTCAATTTGTTATAAAAATAATCTTTAATGACCTTTAATAGTAGAATGTAATAAATTGTAATCATATATAAACCATAGAACAGAGAGTGTAAGAGAAAAAAATTATAATTGAATTAATAACATAATGGTATTTAGTTAATAAACCACTTGAGAATATTGTAATGTTCTGTCTAGTATAAAGATTATCTTAATATTCTTAACTGAACAAGGGAGGGCTTAACCATAAGATTTCATTGTTTATCTAATGTAATGATCAAATTCTATGATCACCCGTAACAAATATGACAATGTACACATGAGCACAATATTTATTCAATGTTTACTGTTTTATCTTAATCTGATAATGTGGATTTTTTTTTATTATTGAACTGAAAGTATGTGAAATATACTAGAATCGTTTTAATTGCAAAAGAGGTATTTTTTACAGAACATACTTTAATTTTTTATGTTCCCTTAATCGTTGTAATTTGTAATATTATTTGTATTGTCGGGTTGTTGAAATATACTTCACTGTGCTCTTGTCAATATATTGAAATTTGTAGGGTTGGAGAGTACATTGTACGTTACTGAAATAAAATTTTCGACATTACACTGTCCTTTTGACAAAATAAATACGATATAAGACGATTATTTATAGTGACTGTATGATAAACATTTTTTCTCAAGTTTTTTTTAAACAAGTATGATTAAATGTATTATAATTGTAAACAAATAATTTTACATTCATACAATTTCACAAAGTAAAATCATTTAATCATAAAATATAAACGTTTTAAAATGAATAGAAAATACATTTACACATAGTGAAAAAACAATAAATATTTAATTATTTTGAAAGTATTAACTCTTAAAGGATGCATTTACATTCAATATTGATTATTTTATCCGGTTATATAGTCTTTTTCTATATAAATAAATAAATGAGTAATTGAGTGATTATAATTAAAAGTGAATTTATTTTGTTCATTCATAAATACAAAATATGAAAAACTTTTTTACTGAAATATTATTTAATTAATAACATTCTGCTACTTGTCGGGTCATGGTGACACCAAATTTCTCATTCAAGAACCAGACAAAAAACTCTTATACGTTTTTTATTTTGGTAATATAGGATAGAGGTTAGTATTAGTATTTCAATCTTATTTCCACTAGCTTTTTATCTTTATTTTGGCAATAATGTGTCTCATATCCAGATACGAAGGAATATCAAAGCCTGACTCTCATTCTTCATCTAGCTTTGTCGATACTAGATGAATGTATAAATAGAGAACACATAAATAAATTAATAAATTCATTTAAATTGAAAAATTGGTTTAGGCATTTTTTAAAACTATCAAGTTATACTTCCATTGTCAACAGGCAAATGAGTATTACGAAAACCATTGGACGATTGAAGCTTGTGTGACAAAATATTTAAAACTTTCCTGTTCTATTTGTTGTGGTTCGAAGAATATTCTAGTGTAGGCCTAAATCTGTGACAGAGCTGATAAGAGGAAACCCTTTGTCATATCCATCGACGCCCATCGCAACTCTATTGTGCTGTCACGAGGCTATTTTCTGACCACAGTGCTATTGTGACGTCACGACCCAAAACTCTCGGCCAACCCCTTCAGCACGGCATATTGTGATGTCACTGTTCGAATAACTATCGACCACTCATCACCCAATAGTGATATGCAATTTTGAATAATTAATTATATTCAAGACGTTTTACGTTTAAACGTTTGCTTCAGGGAATGTTTTGTATTGGAATTAAAATATTGGATTAATTGTTTTATTGTTAAAAGATATGATGTTATATATTACCAGTGAATTCCTCCTAAAGCTTACAACAACTTTTAATGATCATATTCATAAATTTGAAACTATAGTGATAGTTAGTAAAATAGAGAGATGATTTTAAGAAAACCCCTAAATCATAACACAATAATTCATTTAATTTTTAATACCGATAATTTTTTCATTATTTACGTTATTGACCACATTTAATATTAATAAAATCAATTATATTTTAGGTAACTTAACTGAACCGTCTCATTTTTAATGAAATATTTTAATTAGTATAACATACGTAGATTAGTTTTTTTTTATTTTTTATTTTGAGACAATTATTCAAAGTTTTATAGTTAAAAATTTTAAACAATATTTTAGAAGAGAAAGACAAAATTAAGGAAATTGAATACTCGGATGACCTTAGTTAGGCGTGAACTTTTATCTTAATTAAATCACCGGCACTGACTTTTGTAAATGAGAAAGTTGCATGAGTGGAATTTTAAATAAAAGGATAAGAACTTACTTATATCCTCTTCCTAGGATGAAGAAGTCTGCAATCTGCCATATTATAATTTAAGCGATCAATGAAACACCCTTAAGGATTTTTTTTGAAGTGGATCAAAATTATAGTTATAATTAGCTATGTATTTTTTGGCATATTTTATAATTTGTTTATCTAAACAACTTTGATAGGGAACTGTTACCTTCATTATAGAAATAAATTAAATATAGCTTTATTAATTATTCATAGTGTAACTAAGCATGTTTGAAAAAAATAAGTATTTATAGAATGACAAAATATCAATAGCCAGCGACTTTCAATAATCCTTATATTTAACTCATTACAATACAACAAACACAAAAAATTATGCTAAAAATTTTTAAAATTTTTATAATTTCATTTTTTTGTAATTTTATTGTACTGTGATAGTTTATAGAACTATAAAAAGTATGCAAATGTATTATTCTCTATTTTTGAGACGATGCTTTAAGTATATGCAAACACATAAACACACACGCCTACATTAATATTCACTACTTACTTCCTACATACTAATATTACTTTTTATTTTAAATTGTCATAGAATTGGTTTCCATTTCCTATTTGGGTAAACTGTACATGTTTGGTTACATGTATCTGAACGTAAACTATACCATTGGCCAAATTGATTTAATTGCGTATCACTTGGTTAGAGAACTACGTGATTGATTAAGAGTTTGATTGATTTGCAGATTGGTTCTAGTACTTTGACAAAGAGTTAGTATTATTTAATCATATTACATATTAATTAATAATGGCATTTCTTGTAATTAATATTTATGCTAACTAATGTATAAATATAAAAAATGTAAGACTTAAGGAAATATTCAAAACTTTGGTAAATATATTAAAGGGCGTAGATTAATAATACCCAAAGTAAGAAGTATGACAGTAGTGTACTTACTTTATTGTATAAATGAAGTATTACACTGACCTAAAACAAACAAAAACGATATTCAGACATGTTTATAAACACATACATCACTCTAGATATGTAATGGAAAATATCTGAAGATCAAATATATATATTAAAATATCAAACACACATAAAAGTTAATGTTAAAATATGCCATATTAAATATTGTTGCATATCTTTAACTTGTGAAACTCTAGTTTTAGCTTATCATCCAAGTCATCCAAGTTAATCTTAAAATTGAATTGTCAGCAGCAATAAAAGAAACAATTTATTACAGCTAGTTTAATAGAAAGGATACATGATTGAAAACCTAATTTACAATTTTTTGGTGGGAATACTTAACATTTTTTGTAGTTAAGTTAAAATTCTTAATTTTCAAAAATAATACGAGTTTCATTCAAATAATTTATAGATTTATAAAACATCAAATAATTTATACATGTTGTAACTTACATGAAATCTTAAAAATAAACCGCCTATCTGTGTTTGTTTTAAGTGTTGTTGTAACACGACATTTAAAAACTGAATAATAAATTTGGTCAACATATGATTTATTCCTAAGTGCATGTCTCCGAATATGCACTTAAGCACAATTGCGTCGATTAACAAAGTGCAATAATTTTAATATTGAACAGACATTGAAATTTAAACACAAATCAATGATTACCGTTACTACTTTCCTATTCGGTTATAAATATACTTGAATTTTATAGATATAGATGTATCGTATACCAAAATTACGATTTCTTTTTAATAACTCCAGAAATATACACCTTCTGAAACATTATAATAAAAAAACATTTGAAGTACAATTATTTACTTTTACTTTAAGTAAATATTGTCATAAAGTAGAACACAGTAAAAATGGTCAGGCCTGCCTAATATTTTAATTGAGTGAGGAAATGTATCTGGGCTGTGATTAAATCAATACCTCATTACTTGGGCCAAATCGATATCCTATTAGCACACCTTGGAAGTACAAGGCCCTGTCAACACTTCCTCAACGAAAGTCTTGACATTTTCTTAAATATATCTGGTTTCCACATATTTGTGACCTGATTTCTTATCTTTGCTGTACAGACACGATTATACACACATCTTATTACATTTCTTGTTTTTAGGGGAATTTAATCAATTTTTCTTTTTAATTTGTTAATAAATAAACACATCAGGTTGACAATAATGCATTTTACTTCTAACGCACTAAAATAAAAATCATGATGACCCTACTAAATTGCCACGTCGTTCACCACACTTGATCTCCTTGAAATTATATATGTATGGGGATTTTTCAAAAATTAAGTTTATTCTTCCCCAGTGACCTACTAATTTTTAAACTCTAAAAAAGAGAAAAATGTAGTTTTTATTACCCAGGAAATTTTAAATAAAATAAAAAACCTGTTTGATAAAAAAAAAGTAACAAAAAGTCGCTTTAAAGGCACTCAAAGGCGCACTCATATAAGTGTATTGAGTTTGTGCATAGCTAAAATAAACTTAAGGAGTCACTTGTTTAAACTTAAAATAAACCTTTTTTTTACCCCCAATTGCTATAATATTATTTGGTTTTCATATCAGGGCAAGACTTTACGGAGACCTAGTATGTTTACGATGCTAAGATATCAATGATTAGTTTTCATCAAGACCAATTTTAATATACAATTATTTTATAGATAATAATACTTCGAAAAATCCACTTGTGTTACGGTTATTGTGTGGTTTCAATAAATATAATAAATATAAAATAATAGAAAAAATAATGTGAGTTATGAATGTCTGCCATTTTCTTTCTTACTGTTATATAGAGACGGCGTTTATAACATTGTATTCTACCATTTAACTCCTTTAAACTGATACATAACCATTCTTGATTTCTTTATTTAATAAGCTCAGTCCCTATAATAAATGTTTATCTTAGCTCCTCCAAGCGCAACCAAACATATTTGGACTTGATTAACATTGTCAATTTCATGAGACTTTTTGCATCAAGGTCAAGTGAGGCCATAAAACATGTTTCAAAA